>CALNXI010001754.1:64460-91960 GCA_942486025.1 Porites evermanni
TATGCCTTAATAAGTGGAAATTGCAAATTGGCCCACCATGTCATTTACTATCATAATTATTACAATTTATAAGAAATATTTCTAACCAAAAATTAGTATATTATTAGTTATTTTATTGACGTAGAAATTAAAGGTATAAAAAGTGAGCATGATATTAAAAAGTTTTGTTGTAATTGTCTGTTACGTAGTTGGTTTGTTTACGCTCGCAGGGTAGTGAAATTCCATAGCCATTGATGATCTCGGATCACTGAGGATTTACGTGTGAAAGCTCATGTGAAACCCCATGTGAAGTGTATGTGAAATAATGTGTGAATTACTGTATGTTTTGCCATTCAGTGAGGATTAATTACATGTGAAAGCCTATGTGAAACCCCATGTGAAGTGTATGAAAATATGTGTGAATTTAAATGAGGATTGACACGTGAAAGCCTGTGTGAAACCCCATGTGAAGTGTATGTGAAAATGTGTGTGAAAGGGTTGACATCGTTTCACACCCTTTTCACATATATTTCACTATGCAAAATTTCACATGCATGTGAAAAATGTGTGTGAAATGCATGTGAAAAGTGTGTGAAAAACGTGTGAAAAACATGTGAAATGAGTGTGAAAATAGGACATTTTTCACACGTTTTTCACATGGTGTTTCACATACATACTCCTAGTAGTGAACGTAGTCATCGTTTCAATTCCAAATTAATAAGGACAAAATAAAAATCTGCAAATTTAAAATACATTTAAAGAATTTTTTGTTTGCGCTCAAATGTAAGTAATGATGACATAATTTCTGCCTAAAGGCCAGGTCTGTAAAGGAGTATGGTTTTTAGAGGTCAGGGGCCTGTCTCTCGAAAGTCCCTATTATCAACGGGCCCAGTAAGCTGTTGCCATTAACATTACAGATCGAGGTTTCAATAGTTTTGCTAGCCAGCACTGCACTTTAATCTTCAAGTTGTTGCACGTTGCTTCTACAAAAGTAAGTCTCATTAAACAAAGGCCATCCTATACATGGATGGAAACTAAAAATAAATGTGGTAGGAAGTCTGCTGTTCTCAAGATCTTGCAAGCGACAATTATGAATTCCTCTATGGACGAAGTAACGGAAAAAGAGAATGCATTTCTTCTAGGAAATTTTTATTATGTTCGTTTTTCGGAGAATTACTGTTTTGCAGTTCACAAAGGAGATGCGGAACGTCTAAGTGATTTGATCCACAAATATCGTTCTGTGCATTCGACCTCATTCATTTAAACATAAACAATACAGGGGGAGAATCGTTATTCAGTGATTACTTTTATGTATGAGGTAACCCTTACATAACTGTAATAAATCGCCATTTTAAGGCCAAAACTGAAAATCAGAACAATAGACCTCGGGCTGATTCAGAAATATTTATGGTTCTGTTGGTGTTGTAGCTTCGCAGCACACAGCGTAAAAATACATAAATACAACTTCAATGGGTAGCCCGGATTTCAAGTGATGATCGAAGGGTATTTTGGGGTTTGAAATTTTCGATTCTGGGATTTTTTTGGTGGCTTGTTTTAAGTAGGAGCTAAAAAGGATTTTTTTGGAGGGGTGGACGGTATGTTTTAAAAAAAAATCTGACAATTCGTGGTAGTGCTACAGGACAAGGTAACTCGATGGCATCTGTCTTAGCAACTTGCAGATCTCACTTTATTTGTTTTGGATGATGCAAGCCACGAATCCTCGGAGTTGAGAACTAACGTAGAGCCTAATCTCTCCAGGACAGAGATTGTCCAGCTGACTTATTGCCTCTTCGATTTGATGCTGGATTAGAAGTTTTCCGAGAATAAATGTGGTTTGATGAGGAGATCACGACAACTTTCCAGTTCAAGGAGCTAAAAAGCAAGACAAAAGTGGCAAACAGTTTTCGAGTTAAAAGGCAATAAAGTTCAGTTTGAGTCCAATTCTGGCCTTTTACAACTTGTTAACATGGCCTGTTCCGTGCTCTTGGAAGGTAATCCTGTTGCAGTAATAAATAAGTAGTTAGAAAAATCTAAAGGTGCAGTTGAACAAACGAAGCAAGGTCATTCGCTTGGTGATAAAAGTCCGGCTGGTTGGATAGCTGTGGAAGAATATGACTCTGAAAAACTTGGTGATGACTCAGAGGATGAAAAGAAGCTACGTTCTACTGAGCGGAGGGCCCTTTCCAAGCTTTGTGGCTGAAAAATGCAATCGAGGAGTACTGCTCAAGCTCGTTTCACATCTTCACAGGAGAGGCCTCTTTCTGGTTTACCCTGCCATTCAGCCTTTTTGTTCAGAGCAATTCCGTTTTCAGTCCTTTTGTCAGCAGCCTTTCACCACAGACATCTGCAGCCCTCAGACAAGTGCTTTAATTGCGGGAGGACATTGGGCAAACTCTCCATCCTGCCCCAGCTCTTACGGCAGTAGAGACTTCACCTCGAGTACCGTCAGCAACTAGTAGTGCGGTTAATCTTCTTGGAACAAATGAGTATCCTTATATTCTTTTAGATGTGCGCAGTGCTTCAGGCCTTGGTGAAAAAGAGTTATGCAGACTATTTAGAGAGTTCTTCTTCAATCATTTTTAAGTGTATATTAGGAGTTAATTCTTCCTTTTGGAGGCCGGCTTGCGAGGTTAAGGTAGATAGATGTCTTTTTTGTGCTCTGTAAGAAACATCGACCAGGAGGCCAAAATGAAACCATCACTTGAGCATGTCGAAGGGACTCTACAGAAGGGAGATCTTAAAGTTCCTTGTGTCAATCACCGCCATCTCTGAAAAGAAATCAAGTGCTGAGTGACGGAGTGGAGGCTTACAACCACTCATCTCTCACAAATAATGGATAAACTATCAGGTTTTGAGGACAGGATGGAAAACTTCTTTGGCGGAAATATCTTGTCTCAGCACAGAAATAAAAGATGAAATAAGAGGCATGAAAACCGTGGAAAGGATGTAAGAGGCTACTTGGAACGCTGTCAATGATTTGCAAGATGCCAAAACCCACGGGGACTTCAAAAGAACTACTCAACAGACACTGGACACGCACCAGCAAGAAATAAATGCTCTGAAAAGCAAGGGAGAGAAGTCGATATTGGAAAGCCAACAAGCGTGAAATTCGAAGATAAGTCTGGTGAAAGAACAGGAAAAGATAGTTCTTGCTATCACAAAAGGTGGTTGACAGAAAAGCTTATATTTATTAATAATGAATTTTTCTAAACAGGAAATATCCTAGCAGACTTTAAACCAGCACTGGCTTTATAATAACTTCTTAAGACCTTCCTCTAAACTAGCGTTAAAAAATTTATTTCTATTAACATAATTGGCTTCCGCATTGCATACGCTTAGCAGCCTGAGAAAATTTATAATAGGTTTTTTCGCTTTGATAGCCTTTTCCTGGTGAATGCCTTTAAAAGGACGTTTTTCAAGTTATATTTTTAGTCAGCACGTCAAATTTTATTTTTGTTTTGTGTTTTGTTAAGCTACATATTTACTTTTCGCATGTTCATGATGCAGAGCCTCATTTATGCCTTGTGTATCAATTCACTTCCTTACACCTTCTACTTGTCATAACGCTTTTGCTGATGAATTAGTGATTAGAAAAGTGAGGGGACTAACACTATTAAAAGGCATGACATTTTGATGGTTTAAAACTAAAAAATACGCAATATTCTTTTGTACTGGGAGAACTATGGTTGTGAGGCATGGTGAGACTTATAAACGTACTTGGAGACCTACCATTGCAGGATTGCAATAGTTGGGGGACATGGTGAGACTTATATGGGTACTGGGACTCTTATGGTTGTAGGGGTTGTCGTGGTTGGAAAGAGTAGAGAGACCTGTACGTGAACTAGGAGACCTATGGCTGCAGGAGGTGCGGTGATTGCAAGGACTAGAGAGACCTATCCATGTACTAGGAGACCTATGTTTGCAGGAGTATGGATACTGAATGTAAATTGGCAACAGTGGCTTTTCGCCTAGGTTGTATAAAGTTTAGTGTTGAAGAAATCTCAGACATCTCTGCATCAACTTGTAAAATGGAATTTAAGTCACCTCCACATTTTAGCAGCTCTGAGTAGTTTCATGCATCTTTAAATGCAGTTCTTAATAGGTCATCATTTAATACTGTGTACAGGCGTACTCAGTATCAGTCACCATCATGGTCTTTTTATTTATTCTCTTGCACTATTGACTATCAGCATAATACAAATCGCAGGCGCACCACTTGTGCATGTCTTATACACCAACTTCCTCTTCAAGGAGTTCTGGTTTTTTTCCTCCCCTACAAGTTCGTCAGTCGCTGTAGCTATGAAGATTTTGTTCAATATTCCTTTTAGCAGCTATTTGCACAACTTCAAAGGGAGTGCTTCCGCATTATTTGCCTGCAACCAGAGGTAACACTCTTGCTCAAGACAAACTAATTGAAACCTACATTAACCTTGGATTTGCTGATCAAGAAACTGTTTTGTTCCTTGCAAGTGTGCATGGTTTATGTTTTAGTCTGAAACATTTGATAAGGATTCTAAGGAGGCTGGGGTGTAGAAGACGTCGCTTTCAAAGCGACCTAGATGAAAAAGTACAGGTAGTGCAAGGGGAATTAAGGGGAAGCCGTAGTCTTCTTGGGTACAGAGCAATGCACCAGAGACTCGTGAATCATTACGGACTTGTTACTACGAGAGACGTTGTTCGGCATGTATTGAAGGTCTTTGACCCTGAAGGAGTGGAACACCGATCAAGGCATAGACTTCGAAGGGTCTATAGACGATTATGACAAACTGAAACCTTTCAATAGAAGAATTTATGGCTTGAGGTAGCATCTTCAAATAACGACCCCAAAATAGTGGCTTAGTATTACCTTGACTGTGTTAGGCAGTTAGGAGCTACTGTACGCATTATTCTGGGAGACAGGGGAACTGAGATGGTGAACGTGGCAGCTATTCAACGATTCTTTCGTAGGTCCTCTGAGGATGATTTTTCGGGAGAATAGAGTTCATTTACGGAAAATCAACTTCAAATCAAAGAATAGAAGCATGGTAGGGACGTTTGAGACAGGGATGTGCAGACTAGTGGATAGAGTATTTTAAGAATTTAAGAGATTCTGGTTTGTACAATGATAAGAACGTTATACATCGAGAATGCTTAAAAATCTGTTTCATGGATTTGATGCAAGAAGAGCTACACAGAGTTGTCCTGGAGTGGAATGTTCATAGAATTAGACCATCTGCCAATCTGGAATCCCCTTCTGAGAAGCCAGATATTCTTTACTTTCTTCCGGAGCAGAAAGGTGCGCAAGATTATTCTACCCTGATCGACATAGACAAAATTGAAATTGCAGACCAAATGTGCGCAACGCGACCACAAGCAAAAGGATGTTGTCCTGCCTTCAAGGATCTGGAAGAAATGATAATGGAAGACGAGCGATTAGACACACCCACTACCATCGACAAGGCTTGCCAACTATACTTTGTCCTTTTGGACCTTATTGATGACTTATAGTGATAACACACTTTGGCCCGAAAACTTCATGAGCTGTCAAGTAACGGAAAGAAGCCAAACTATCCATTTCTTTCAGTGTTGTTATGGCCTCCGTGTCTGATATATATCACAGAACTTTATCAACAGCGCATAGGCATTGGCCTATTGCACAATTTACTTAAGAAAACTCGAAACTTAAGGGAGTTGCGTTAAGTCACTTCGTTCACTTGCGGAATATTCTTAGCCGCTGCACTTTGGTTGGTTAAAATTACTTTTACTGTCAATTACAGACGTCGACCGAATCAAGGTGATGAGGTCCTGTTAATTTTTCTTATTTGTGGTCAAAACGTATGGATTCAAGCCATTAGATGATATTCGTGGTCAACCATATACGTTGTAGGTTAACCTTGTCAGACATAAAACTTAAGAAAAAGAATTCAGTCTGTTTTTGACTAGCTACAATGTGATGAGTAAAAAAATGAATCTAAGACTAGAATTACTGGAAAGAAGGAAGGCTCCTAGATTTAAAGATACATTGTTATGAGATAAAGTCGAATTTCCCATCAAATTTCTCGTTAATGCCCCTGTGAAGAAACACCCTGACTTTAAATGCTACCAACCCAATCACAATTAGGGTAATGGCAAGTAAAACTGCTGACCACAAGCATAACATTACCCGAGTTTCTCAGTTTGCGCGTATTCTGTCTTTTCGTGAACTGCTGAGAGATCGGCGACTATTCCACCTCCCCGCAGCGCTACTCTGTGTTCCTGCCTATTTTGAGCTCTCCTATCACCTCTGGAGTCGCCTCTCCTCTAGAGAACTTGGGCTTTGGTGGGAATGAGTTATTATATAAGAAAAAGTTGACAAAGCATTGGGCATTGTGGTTCTGCTCTCATCGCTCGTCTGGGAAATGTTTCCTCACAATTCGAGCCGATCGCCTAGATCTTTCTCGTTTTTAGAGTGGTCAGGCCGCAATTGTTCAAAGAGCGGGTAAGTCGCTATCCAGCTGACAAAATGCATTACAGCTGATACATTTCATCCGCTGGATAGTGACTTATCCGCTGGATAGTTATCTGCTCTTTGAACGACCAGTGCATGAACGTGTGGAAAGGTTCACGAAAACAAAGACTGGAAAGCTCCAGGACAAGTACATCAAGGTAAACTATTTCAGAGACTTGACGTTTTGTTGACTTATAACTCTGTTACCCAGCCCCTCATAAAAGAGCTGACAACCAAAGAACACTTTGTGTTTACTCTTGTCAGACTAAGAAGGAACCCAAGTCTTGAAATGCTGTGAGATATCTTCGGTATTACTACAGGGACTGGAAGCAGAATATTTATAACTTGGATTTTATTTCTGGAAAAGGAGTTGGGATTTCATTTGCCTTTTTCAACAAAGGAGGAATTGCGAGAGATATCAAAACCCAATAGCTTCAAAAAGAATTGCTTTAAAAATCTGAGAGCAATAATAGATTGTACAGAATTCTATGTTGGAAAACCAGGTAAACCGTCCCGCCAAAGTTCTACCTACAGTCAACACAAGTCCTTAAATACATTTAAGTTACTCATTTCATTGTCTCCTATTTTGCATTTTAATTTTGTCTCAAAATTGTATAGTGGAAGAATCAGTGACAAGGAGATTGTAAATGTCAGTGGTTTCCTTGACAAACTGAACCTGGCGATGCTGTAATGGCTGATAAGGGCTTTAACATTCAAGATCTTTTAGCTTTACATGACACTGCGCTAATTGCACCCCCAATGATGCGAAAGAATAATGTATCTGCACGAGCATCAACTGCCACAAGACGAGTTGCAACCTCAAGGGTTCCTATTGAGCGCATGATCAGGCGGCTGAAATTCACAGTTTAACTTCCTCAGAGGGGTTATTCCTCTTACATGTAAACCATATGTTAGTTTTGCCATTACTGTCTGTTCAATACTGGTCAATTTACAACCATCAATAATAAAAGAAAAATAATCTAGCACATAATAAAGTAAAATATATACTAGTTTTAAATATGTACATCCGTTCTTATATGCACTAAAAGTGGCACCAAAAGTCGCAATAAAAGTGGCAATAAAAGTAGCACGAAAATAGAAAAGATGTGTGTCCCTTATACGGCTCCATACAGAACTGTTAACATGACTGTGCGAGGCCTTAAAGTGCATGCTTATATGGTTGTGAATGCAAGGGAGAACTTGATATTAGATCATGAGTCACTCAATTAGGGACTTATTTCGTGCACCCCTCTATTTTCTCGAGCAATACAATAATGTTGACTAATATTACGTTATTTGTCCCGCTACCAAGGTAAAGTTGTATAATTCTTTCATTTTGCCCCACTTTCAATACTGCTCTACGGTGTGGCGTTTTTGTGGTGTTAGAAACTGTGAAAAACAACCAGGAACTGGTATAACTGTGTATGTACAGCTTTCTCAAGAATCTTGCTGAGTGTAGGCAGAATAGAGATAGGTCGGTAGTTTGATGCATTTGTCCGGTCCCCTGACTTAAATAGGGCTGTAATTTTAGAACATTTCCACAATTTAGGAAATTTACTAGTTTTAATTGATAGATTCAGTAACTTAGTAACAAATAGTGCAATCGTATGAGCAGAGTTTTTGAGCAATCTTGCACTAATTTTGTCCAAGCCGATCGCCTTGTTTGTCTTCAGAGCGAGGAGCTGCTGAGGCACAAACGATTCCTCTAGTTCAGCCAACTGGAACTGAGACTTCAGCAAATCTGTACTTGAATTACAACTCGGCCATGTAGTTGTTATTTTATCAGCCAGTCGCTTACCAATAGATGCAAAAAAGCTGTTCATTGCTGAAGCAATAGATTGAGGTGTAGTGTGCTGAATTCCATCAGAAATAATGCACTGGACACTTTCTGAGAAAAAGAGGTGCGATAACAAACTTCATTGACAGCATTCCAAACTTTTTTCGCATTCCCTTTGGCATCCTGAAACAAGCCACAGTAATACTTCGTCTTGGCAGATTTAACTAAGCAATTGACCATGCTTCTCAGTTTTCTATAGGTGTTCCAGTGTTGAGAGGAGTTTGATTTCCGCACCTTTCAATGAATCCAGTCTTGTTCTTTCATTGTTTCGCTAATTTTATTATTCATCCAAGGAAGTGGTGTCCCTTAACATGTCGCCTTTTGACAGATGCGTGAGAATCTGCAACCTCAGAAAACAATTTATTCCAGGTTAACAGGGCGTCGTCTATATTGCTTTCGTTCTCAACGATGTGCCACGGAACATTCCAGTCAAGGTTAAATCTGTCCCAACTTTTTGCTCCTTTTCCTGAGACGAAATGTCGGTCACAGACTTGATCATTCGCGATAATCTGTTCTGTTAAATCATCGCGACTAATAGCCGAAATCCACAGTGAACTCCTTTCTTTCAATAATTTCTCAGCTTCTTCTCCTTGCTTTGTAACCACTGAGGGCACTTGAAAAAAATTAAGATCTTTCTCTGAGTACTTTTGCTTGCACAACCAACTATCAAACAAAATACCATCTTCACAGGACCTTTACAGTGAGCACGCAACCCCGTTTGTTTACACTTTTGGTCCACCAATATGGCGGCGTAGTGACGGTTGCTAGGCTTTTGGTCACGTGAGTGAAAACGATCTATAAAAAGGAAAACTAGGCAATTTTTCTTTTTATATAATTTAAAAAGTCAGTTTATCATACTTTAGGTTAGTTTTAGAAGGGGTCATGTTTTAACACAGAGCCCCACAATTCATAAGTATTAGCCAGTATTCTCATTGTTAAAATGTACTTTTTTTTGCATTTACATACCATTTCCAGTTCCTAAAATAAACAACATACTTTTACAGAAATATGTAAATGTTATATAATTTTTATTATAAATAAACCAGTACAAGTTAAAAAAGAACAATTATCATTCTTGAAGGTTATTAGATAATATTTAATTATTCTTTTTTGTGTGAAAACTTCTCATTCTTAAGAGTCCAGGTTCTCAAAATAAAAAATAAACAACACAAATTAATAGCCACTGTAATTGTAATTGTTTATAACCAGGACAAATGAAATATTCAAAGAAGTTTTCTAGAACATTTCTGTGGTTTTAATTAACATACATTTAGGATGCATGCAATGAGCCTGACCTGCATGCATGCACATTACATGCATGAAATAATATTTATAAATGAAAGGAATATTGATACTAATTTGCATGCATGTGTCGTGAATGAGAAACATGGCTGCAGCATGCAAGCAGCGCATGCATTCATAGTTTAGAAGGGGGACGTGAATCGCCCATCGGGTGAAAGAATATTGATCCACCTTTTCCTGTAGCTTGGAGAAAGGCCAAAATATTCGTGTGAAGTATTCTTCGAGGTGGTACAACGCTTTTGTGGTCACTGCATGGAAAAAACAACCAAAAGGTTAGTGTTATTAACAATGCTACAATTAAAGTGGACTATCATGTAGTAATAGTTACAAAGGATGATCTCACGCAAACATCCACGGCACCCAGTGTGATCAATGGTGTATAATATTGACAAATCTGACAATCGAACTTAGTGTTGTCCAGCTGTTGAATACAATCGATGTTGATGAACCTTTGGGCGAGTTCAATTACCGAACTCAGTTGTTTTTATTTTCTTAGTAAAATCAAAACAAAGCCATAATTAAAGAATTTCAATTAACTTAGATTACTAAACATTCACTTAAACTACCATATTTAACTAAGCTGAGATATATTACTGTCATTTATTCATTTAAAAGTTAGCTTTATTTCAAGGGATGGCAGCAGCTGTAACAGATAAAAACACGCTTATTACGTAATTATTTGGACAGATTATTTTGGAGAAAATTGTACAACGTCAACACTTCCGGCTAGTCTTGAAACTGCTGAAAGGGTGACACATAAATCAGAACTAAATAATGGCAGTACATAAATCAATTATTTTGAAAGGTGGGGTAAAACAAACGGCAACAGGTTCAAACACCACAGACAAAAGAGTTGACGCACCATTGCCCATGTTCATACTTTGGGGACCTTGAACCTAGTTTAGTTGTTTGCCGAACGGAAGTGAGCTGGTCTCCAAAATGGCGGTCACGAACAGCAAGAAAACTTCAGGATGGCACTGGAATTGTGTAAGTGCTTTGTGCACAAATACTTTTCGCACTAAGGAGGTCAAGTATTTACGTTGCCAACTGATCCAGAATTGCAAAAAGGCTATGAAAAAGTTCTCATGAACGACATTGTAAACTGGCGGAAACATGTAATTTGCAGTGCACATTGGAGCAATGAAAGAAAATAAAAAAATCAGTTACCAGACGTAATTTGTACTCATGGGTATGTTGAAAAACTGGGAGACTGGGGCGACCGTGTCCGAGTGAAGACGCGCATGTTTCACTCCCGTGCACGTTTTGTCATTTCTTAAAATATTTAGTCCTTAAACCCAGTCTAAAGGCGGGTTCATACTAGCGAAGTAAGTAGACCTTAAGTATACTTGAATCTTACTGTAGATGTGAACGGGTCGAATTTCAACTCAAGTAGCCTACTTTGTACCCATGGTAACGCGTTGACTTCAAAGAAACCGAAGTACACTCTCAAGTCTAGTTTCAACTATCCTTACCAGCTAACTTACCCTTTATCTAGACACATTCCGGAAAGATACGTCAATCAAACATGTTAAACTGCAGGAGAATCACAACATAAGAGCACGCTAACACGCAAATGTTGTCTGTCGATTGCATTGCCTGTTAGCTTATTTAATCGCCAAATGAATCCATTTAGATCCTCTTTCGAAGCCATGGATGACGACTATTTAGACCAAGGTCTTATGTAAGTATTGACGTTTTTGTAAAATGTAAGAGTGAAATTTATTAAATTTGCAAAGCAGGCTCAGCAGCTCACGCAATTAACATGCACTCGTGTCTTCTTCAACAGAAACAACTTGAACCAGCATTTTTTAAGCCGAGTAAATTCTCCTGAGCATTTACAACCGCCTATGGTTGGTAGACAGTCATGGCCCTTTCCTTCGACCAGCAACTCTTTTTATCGGCCGTCCGAATTGACACGTATGCAGTTTCATGAACAGCAACTTGAAGATTCATCTCAGCTCAGCACGATCCACAACATCTCTGACGTGTCAAGCGCGCAATCGCCCATCTCTGTAGCAAGCACTGCAAGCACTGCAAGCACTTCATCTTTCCAGTCAGAGGAGGAAAGGCCAAAGGGTAAGACAAAGAAAGCTCGATCGAAGTCGCCTGATTGGACCGACAACGAGACTCAAGATCTTTTGGAAGCGTGGGGGCCCAGGTATAACCAGCTTCGAAGCGCCTCTCAAAACGAAAAGATCAAAATATGGAATGAAATTTATTCATCTTACAAGAATGCCTTTCCTGAGAGCCAGAGAACCCTTCAACAGATCAAGAAACGCCAACAGAATTTGGAGTACGAGTATAAACACCTAAAACAGCGAACTCAGAAGACCGGAGAAGCTGGAATAAAAATCATCAAAGATGGCTTCCCATATTTTGATTATTTTGACGAAGTCATCTTTACTAGTACAGAGCAGAAAGGAGGCTCAGTAGAAAGTAAAGATGTTCCGGAGGAAAGCAGCCCACCAGCCTCAAATCTGAGCACCCACTCTGGCAAAAAGAAGGCCGACGGCAAGCCCGCAGAAAAGAGTTGCCCTAAGGGAAAACGACGGTGTCGAGATGAGCCAGAACCGAGTGGATCTTCTGCAGGTGAATTCCAGACAGCCGTTATGGAAATGTGGAAACGTAGTATTGAACAAGATAAAGAGAGATTTGAACGTTTTGCTGAAATGTTTCGCGAGGCCCAGAACAAGCAAATGGATCAAACAAACGCTATACTTACAGGTTTTAAAGACATTTTCAAAGACTTGCTGTCAAAGTAGGACAGAAAATGAGTTGACTTTCTTTACCTTTAGAGATTTATACATCACATTTGTTCAATCCAAGAAAAATGTTATTATTTTCACTCTTAATTTAATCATGTTAGTACCGACAGTGACACATAATAATATAATCTGAAGTTGTAAAGAAAAAACAACCTTGTAGCAAAACAGGGATTGATTTATGCTTCACGTTTTTATGGGAAACAGCAAAGAAGACTACAAAAAGTTTACCGCATCATTAATTTACAGGTTGTCCCACACATAGTCTTTTAACGTATCTCGAATATTGTTGCCAGTTTCAAAAGCATTTCGCCCTCCGTTGTCATCATCAGAGCCATCGTCTGAGTCGCTATCGTCTGCGTTGTGTAGGTCTCCCCTTTCAATGCAAATATTGTGTAAAACACAAGACGCAATTACATTCCTCTTCAAAGTTGTCGTTTTTTGTTCAATTTGCTTCAAAATAATCCTCCATCTTCATTTAAGCATGCCAAAAGCTCTTTCGACTACGCATCTATCTCAGTGCTCTGAACTTAAGATTGAATTTCCTCTGCTTGGCAATTAAACGACCTCTATCAGGGAAGGGTTTCATGAGCCAGTTTGTCAGTGGATAGGCACTGTCTCAAGCTAAAAGAGGCCCGATTTCTGTTCCATTGATATTTCGCATTGGACCACTAAGAATTTGCCCATTTTCGGCGAAATCGCACAAGCCACTTACCCTTAAAACTCGAGCATCATGTATACTTCCAGGGTACCCAACAGTAGCATGAATGAACTTCAATTTGGCATCGACTATGGCCTGTAGATTTACACTGTAGTGCTGCTTTCGATTATAATAACCTTCCTGATTCTGTGGTGGAGCATTTATTTCTATGTGACACCCATCGATCGCTCCAACAATTT
This sequence comes from Porites evermanni, assembly GCA_942486025.1. Taxonomy (NCBI): domain Eukaryota; kingdom Metazoa; phylum Cnidaria; class Anthozoa; order Scleractinia; family Poritidae; genus Porites; species Porites evermanni. The sequence continues at coordinate 77,707 of CALNXI010001754.1, forward strand.
GCGGTATTCCATACAGCTCCTCAAACTCCTCAATTTTCTCTCCAATTTCCTCATTTGTTAAAGGAAATGTTATGAAACAATCTTTTAGATCAAAAACAGCTTGCTCGAACTCACTACAGACGATTTTCGCTGTTGACTTTCCTAATCCAAACTTTAACCCAGAACTTCTGTAACTGTTCCTTGTTGCCAGTTGCCAGAGTGCTAGGCCAACTCTTTCCTCCACGCTAACAGGGACTCGGAATCTTGTGTGCTGCTTTTGCAGGTTTGATCTCACAAGGTCGCATAAGTATTCAAATGACTCTGAAATGTTTCTTCCAAAGAAAATTTAGCACAGGACTTGCCAGTAAGTTTTTGAACCAGTTCTGGGTACGTGGCCAAACCCAAGCTCTTCTTCAGCATTGCACGTTTTGTTGTCTCATTTGGGCCGTGAATATCAGCAACATTTGTCTGTTTCTCCGTCTCACTCTAAATTCTTCCTCTGTGACGAGAAAGTGGTAAAATTGCTGTAATAGCAAAGCTCTCCGTCATTGCAGTAAGAAAATTATGAGGAACACAAGGTAAGCAATTCGAAGTTTTCGAGGTTGCATGTTGTACTTATGTTTTGTGCATATCGCAGTTAAAATCCTAATCACACTATTTCATGCACGCGAAATTCTACCACGTAACTTGATTGATAACCCCAATTGCTTGAAGCATACTTTGAATTCTAAATGTGAACGCTTATCACGGTAAGAAAACATACATGTTCTCAAGTGTACTCGGCCCCTGCTGTACTTAAGGTCTACTTACTTCGCTAGTATGAACCCGCCTTATGGCTCAAAGTTGTAAACGGAAAGTGAAGGCAAGTGTTAGCATCAGCTCTGATGGCGACATTTGCTCTCCAGAAGGAAAAAAGGCCCGCAACAGTCCATGCTTGGAACCGAACATAAGCATAGTATTCAGCGACAACGATCAAGTTCTGGAGTCCTTGAACATGACAGAAAAAATCGCTACTCAACTGGAACCGATCTTCGAAATGCTCGCAGGGGTAGAAAGCAGGTTACAGAATCTAGAAGGTAAATTATTTGACCGTTTATTCGCTTTGTGAGCTGGTTTTTAGAAGAGTGCGCAAGCTGGCAGATGATATCAATATTACGGTCTACGCAGATTTTCCTGATGAATTAAGCAAAAGAAGAGAAAAGCAGTGACCATGTCTTAAAAAAGCAAGAGAGGAGGGAAAGATTGCTTTCTTTAGCAAACCAGAACCTGATAAATTATTTATCAATGGCCGATTTGTTCCCTAATAGACAAATCTAGGTTTTTGGACCTAGTTTATTTTAATTAACTTGTTTATACTTTTCATCAGACTGTTTTTGTAACTGGAGGGGTATGTGTAGGTTAGAACAATTGGGAGTAGTGTGTGTGTTTTCTACCTACGTGTTGTGTGTTGTGTACCTCAGTTACCTCTTTTCAATTTTTTTGTGTACCGCTGCGGTGGAAAATTATTTGTATGTGCACCATTTAGTTTTACCCATTCATGAAACAATTTTTGGATTTTAAATTACTTTCTCTTAATGTTCCATGGATTTGATCCGCCATGAAAAGGAAAGCCCTTTTTACCTGGCAAAATGAACAGAGGTATGATATTATCTTTCTTCAAGAGACCTACTGTTAATGTTGAAGATAATTGGAGAACACAATGGAGAGGTAAGCTCTTTTTTGCTTACAGCTTTAATCATAGTTGTGGGGTATAACTGTGCAGGGAAATATTATGATGAGCTCCCTTATAACTTACAAAGATTTGTATGTAATATTTTGTATGTCTCTATTGGATGAGTTAACCGATTTAGTGCTCTGATTGTCTTCCAGTTAATAAAATTTTACCATTACTCACCAGTAAGTTTGGAGAAGCTCTCCAAAGCTTCTCATTCAAAACTGTTGCCTCTCTGAAAGTTCTTAAATTTCTTGGGTTTGCAAATGATTTCATGTACTTTATCACGTATGCAAAAACAACTTGAATCAAATTTTTTGTATCGACAGAATCCCAATAGAGATGGTAAGTTGCTAGCAGTGATTACCCTTAGCCATGTCAATGTAATGATTGTTTGTTGAACTGAGCTTCACTTCTTTTAACTTTGGAATCGTGATAGTTATGACCTCATCCTGAGACTCTTTAAGTAAATTAAGCAATGTTTGGGTCTTTTCTGAACATAAGAAATTTTCATTACAGACTGAGATTGTTGTAGTGGAATGATCAATGCTTATCTCTTGGTTTGATGGGTTAGACTTTGGGGAACCAATGCACTATGCCAGATATCTCCCATCTCTCCTAAAAATGTTTGTTTGAGGATGTTTTCATCAAAGCTGGGTATTTGCTTTGCACAGTTCTTGTTCTTTCTGTATAACTTTATTTACATATGCCCTTCTGTATGAGGTGGCGATATAACCCAGATTGTCTGATTGCATATTATTGCAATATCAGAAGAATATGACTTGACACATCCATATTGCACTTTGATATTCCATTGGATAGTTTAGAGCTTATCTGTATGTCTCTTTTTAGCCAATCACTTGTGTCTCTGCAAGAATCAACATTTTCTGGTGTAGCAGTAACCCTCCTTTTGTGCCTCTTTTGAGTAACCTCGTATGTTGCAAATCTCTTGTTCCTGAAATATTTTAGGCAAATATGAGACGCAGTCGTGATATTTGATTTTCTTCTTTTAATTGGTTTGTGCTTTTTTTGCAATTTCTGAGTGCATGTCAACAACAGAAAAAGCTCCAAATATTCGAGTTGGAGCAGTATTAAAATAACAACAAAGACCACATTTCCCTACAAGACACTCACAAAAGCATTTTTGAGGACCTTTGCCGACAAATAGAAAAGTAACTGTGAGCGTGACTTCCGACAAAAAGCTTTTCAAAATGCTTGATTTGATGTAAAGCGTATTCCCATCTTTTAAAACCCTTTATAGTTTTCATTCGCCTCAAGGCGAACATTCTCTGAGCCTTATGAAAACTGCCCAGTCATTCCTTGTCGTTTGTGCGATTGATATTTTCTGATGACATCCTTCTGAACTTTAAGAAAAAGCAAAGTATCACATTTCCATCCAGCCATGGGTGGTGGTATTTCTTCCCTTGAAAGAGCTGTTGAAACTTTATTCTTTGCAAATGCTGTTAACTCTTCTGTCGAACAAGTGTTCGTTTTTGAGAGGAAGCAGTCTTTCAAGCAGTTCCTTCTTAGTGCCTGTTAACTTTATTTGCAGTCTGTGGCAAAATTTTGCCAATATCTGGCTGTCCCGAGATTATAATGAGTCCTCTTTTCTTTTTGACTGTTTCTAAAGTGATAAATTTCTTCTTAGTTTTGTCCACCATTTTTTCAGAATTCAAGATTGGCGCCAAAGCCACGCCACTTCTGTCTGGCAAACAAAAAAAAAAAGGTTCCAGTTCCCCAAAGCATGACATCAAGCACTTTAATCAAAACGCTAGGGCAAACAACAAAAAGCGTGACAAACCAAACAATGCCTCAGACCTCCCCATCTCCAAACAGAAGGAGGAGGAATTGTATGCGCAATATTTACAAGGGAAAAGCCAGAGGGAGTGGAGTTGGCGTTTGATGCATGGAGGAGACAAAAAATAAGGGAGGGTAGAAGAGGAAAACGAGGAAAGGAAACTTGGGACAAAAAGTACAAGAAGAGGTAGAAGGAAGGGTTGAACAGAAAAAGCAGGGGGGAAGGAAAGAGGGGAATAAATGAAAAGAAAGGATCTAAAAGACAATGAAATGAAAGAGGAAAGGAGATGCGAGGAAATAGAAATTGAGGTAAGGAAGGGAGCGAAAATAGAGGAAAGGAGAATGGAGGAAATGGAAAGAAAGACGGGAGAAAGGAAAAAGAAAAGGATAAAAGAAGAATTGGAGAGAGGAGGAAGACAAGAAAACGGAGGAATTGGAAAGAAAGGAGAGAGAAAAGAATAAGGGAAGAGTTTGAAAGGAAAGAGAAGAGAGAAAGGGAGGAGAAAAGAAAAAGGGAAGAACTGGAAAGAAAGAAGAGGGAGGCAAAGAAACGGAAGACAAAAGAAGACGGGAAGAGTTGGAAAGAATAGAAAAAGAGAAGAGAGAAAGGAAGAAGAAAAGGAAAAGGGAAGAACTGGAAAGAAAAAAAGAGAGAGAAAAGGTGAAGGAGAGAGGAACAACGCGAGAGGATCAAGGAAGCCCAAGACATGTTAGACATGTCCTTGCATATCGAATGGCTGGACTGGCTTTCAGACAATCTAACTCAAGAAGACGACTGACAGTTATCAGTTACAGGTTTTCGAGGTAAGCTGCAAAAACTGTCCATTATTAAGACAACTTTGAATTTGAATTGGCTGATAAGTTCGAAGTGACATAATGTTGACCTGTTTTTCTCACCATGTTTTCTGCCAGACACTAAAAAGAATGGAAGTCACCTTAACTTCATTCATGGCTGAAACAAGGGCAGCAATGAAGCACCTAAGTGACAGTCCAGAAACGTTGGATAACTATGCAGTTCCCGCACAGCCAAGATCAACACCACCTTCAATAAGCATTAATCCAATAATACGTTAAGCCACCATGAAATTGGGCCTGCTCTTCTGATGATGCCAGAGACCATAGTAATGGTAATTATGGTTGATGCAGAAGGACTTGTTTTTTCAATAACATAGTTGGTTCCGTTTTGTTAGATTTTGCTCCCGACCTAGAATTCTGAACGTTTTCAAAAAGCCATCACCAAAGATTTCCATTAATTTGTATTTCCTCTAAGAAAATGCTCAGAGGCACGTATGCGAATGGGAAAATTGTTGTTATGCTTCTACATGCCCCTTGTTAATCATATAGAGTGAATTTCTTCTCATTAGGGTAGTTCTGTAAACGCAGCAAAGACGCCAACAAACACAGAATTACCTTCTTTAACGAGTTTAACACCAAAAACGCGCCCCAAAGTCTCCCAAGTCCTGAATAGAAGCACTGAAAGGTACAAGACAGCCTTGAAAATACTCGCCATGCACTTCTCCTAGGAAGAATTAACCAACTCAAATTTCACTGGAGAATATGACAAGAACCGGCTTGACCCAAAATGACTTGATGTTGTCAAACGTAAGTTTCAATCTTTTAAGTCAGTCACGTTAAGTGACCGCTATGTCAGGAGGATATTGCTGTTTTTGCTCAATTATTCCGGGATAAAGTAATTACTTAAGCAGAAATGAGGCAATCTTATTAAATGTCAATCCATGTGTATCCTAGCCATAACAAGAAACAAACCACAGGAAACAGCCTTCAATCCCTTGAGACGCTCTAAACTGGACCATAAATTTTGAAGTTTAATTGACGTGAGGACATGTTTTAGCTTATGACAGCAAAAAGCATAACATAAACAACTAAAAGAGATTCCACAGATTTAAATTGATTAAATGTCTCAAATACACGACAAAAAGTCATTCTTCACCACTGATGCTTCTTTTTATAAGAAAAAGAAAAAAAGCGTGAACACTACGAGAGAATGACTGACAATAATAAATGGCACTATACAACAGGGCATAGCTACCTATATGCAAGGTACGCATGAACGTACCTGAAAAAATCGAAAATACAAAAAAAAGAAAACTGAAATAAATAGAAGAAAAAAGTAAGAAACGACAAAAAAGCAACTAAATAAAAAAATAATCATTTTAAATAAAGCCCAGTTTGCCTCAATGCATTTAAATCTGCTCGTTATTTTATATATTTTTCTTGAAGTCCTTAAACAACAGACTATTTTTCCCACTTCTGGGTGTCAGTTTTTAGAGGAGTGATGTAATTCGTTGCTGGAACGAATCTTGTGTGATATATTTATAGAAACGATGGGAAAATAACGAGCATATAACATGAAAGTTGGATGGTAAAGCATGAACTGTTCTTTTCACTTTGGCGTCTTTAAGTTCTAAGTTCGCAGTACAGTCGACGTCAATGTCCAAAAAATCAATGAGATTATTACTTTGTCGTTGGGAATGAGGGAATGGAAGAAGAAAAAAACAGAAGTTCAAGAGCAAAGTAAGTTCAAACTTTCCGTTATGATTACACTCTGCCATGTGTTTCTGATAATTACTTATAATGAACCATTTTGAATGAGAGCAATAGAGCTCCGTGTTCAGTGGATAAGGGCGGAACAATGAACTAAAACTATGCTTATTTAACTTTATAGCTTTTCATAGACTGAACTTGGTTAAAATTTCCAAAACCTTTACCCTGGCTTCGCGAGAACTTAAATGGCTAACTGTGTATCGAGATTTTCAAATGATATCAATGCTTGCTCTTCTTTCGTAACAGCATGTTTCTTAGCAGGTTTGATCACTTTTTACATGTGGGGGACTATTTGACCACTAGATTGATCACATGCTTGCGAGAAAACTCATTTCTTTCGACTATTAAAACTCAAATTTTTAATAATCCTTTAACTAGAAACTACATTGATGCTAGTTAATTAATCACAATAAATGAGTCATTTAACAATCCCTTGTAGAACCAGACATATGCAAAACTTATGCTCATGCTATTTATTTTATATCTTGGACTATGTTTAGAATTCTACAATGAGGGACAAAAGTGTTGACACACTTCCGAAAAATGGCCCCTTTTTCCATAGTGGATATACTTATCCCCTTCCCCTGTCTACCCCAACCCCTTCCCCCCAAAATCAATGTTGAATTTTGGACCCTCAAGTCTTTTTTTTACTTCAGACAACATTGATTCGGGGGGTCGGGGGATTTACGGCGTTTAAAAGGAATGAAATAATAAATGAATTAAATGTTTGTTAAAAGCACCCGTTTTAAACAAGTGTGTCAACTACTTTTGTCCCTGATTGTCTGAAATATGTATCTGTGTTTTCCGGCTAGATTTTGGACGCTGCTGAATTTTTGTGCGATGATGTTACTCTATGGACCAAATTGTTTGTTTATAAACAACAATTTGAAAAGTTTGGTCCTGATTTGTAGTATACGTAGAGTAAAATGTACGAAGCGTATGTCATTACTTAATCTTGTACTCCCGCGCGCGTTCCTGATACCCTGTCGGGTCGAGAGGAAATCATTTGTGTTGTGATCAATGCCGCTGCTGCGGATGTAATTTTTTTTACAAGTATTATCAATAGTGGAAAAAGGATGGAAACACTAAGGTACAATGAAAATTGTTCTGGTAAATGGTTAACTTAAGCGAATGAAGTACTGCAACATGCAGTATTGTTGACATTGACTTGTGCCATTAGTGAAAGGACGTGAACAATATACAGGTTATGAACCTCATAAATGATGAGCCAGTCGTTTGTGCTATGCCCTATAAATAGATGTTTTTTTTTTTTGGAAGACCTTTTCAAATCTAGCAGATCCAAACCTTTAGCGTGTGTAGGCGTCGAACAGGTTAGACCAGGTTAGGAATGTACTTTTGTAATGATTTTAGATGACCGCCTGCCATTTATTCAGTGGCATTTTTTTTATTGGTGTTGGGTGGACAACTATTTCATTTCCCAGCTCGTAAATCACAGAATACCAAAGAAATTGTTTTCAAGATAGACACACCGGTTTGTATCATCTCCAAAACAGCAATTACTTTGGCCCAGAAGTTCACTTGATGACAAGGAAAGCGGGATAACACGTGATCGATGACGGCCGTGCTCTGGAAAATCTTCCTTTTTTATGCGCTAATTCCTCACAAAAGGCAAAAGAAGATTCCGCTATGTAGAAAGTACTGCGCAATACGTATTCTTGGCGAGAAAAATTCCAGCGATGTGGTGCAAATAAGGAGTTTCAACGGTTAACCACGAGAATACATATCGACATTAAGAGGTCATAACAGACTTACTATGTTACTTTCCGTTTGCCGAAACTTGGTTAACCGTTGTAACACGAAGGAAGCAGTGTTTTTCTCAGTTTGAGCTGTCGTTTTCTTTGAGAGTCAATCACCAGTTCACGTTTCAAAGCTCTCTTTTCATTTTCTCTCCCGACAATAGACAACAACACAGGGTTTCGCTTGAGAAATGCAGTCCAAATACACAGACATATGCGCTCATGTCACGCTATTTACGTTGCGTTATCATGTCACACAGGGTGTTACGAGGTGGGATTGAAAGTAATTGTTTTCGTGTACACTTGCAATGTTTGCTACGCAGTCCTTAGTTTTTTATTGAATTGACCATGAATTTACCCTCACTTTTCCGTAGTTTCGATATTGAACGCAGTGACGGCGGCTCCTCACTAACGTTCCATATTTCCGTGACTGGCCAGTGACTATCTCCACTACGTGTCAATCCTTACCCTCCCCGTGATTGTTTGCGCCTTAACAATCGGATAAAGTGAAGAACGAGAAATGTTCACTTTATTAAAAATATTTTCAGTACGCATACCCTTGAAATTCATCAAAAGTTGTACATGTGTGCGAGTTTCAGCGTCAGTTTTTAGCATGTAAACCATATCGACGTTTATTCTGGATATCGCAGCCCTTTTACAACGTCATCACTTAATTCGAATTGGCCCTATAATTCGGTCGTGAATAAGTCAATGTCACCCCCACCACCAATAACATAATTATGTCATAGATTCCTTTAATTTCAGTTAAAATCAGTGTCATACACGGCTCAACTTGTGTGCAGTAGCACAATTTTGCATTCAGACAATGAGGGACAAAAGTGTTGACACACTTCCGAAAAATGGCCCCTTTTTGCATAGTGGATATACTTATCCCCTTCCCCTGTCTACCCCAACCCCTTCCCCCCAAAATCAATGTTGAATTTTGGACCCTCAAGTCTTTTTTTTACTTCAGACAACATTGATTCGGGGGGTCGGGGGATTTACGGCGTTTAAAAGGAATGAAATAATAAATGAATTAAATGTTTGTTAAAAGCACCCGTTTTAAACAAGTGTGTCAACTACTTTTGTCCCTGATTGTAGATAGTTTCTTAGTGAGAAGCTTTATGTTTTAAAAGCATTGAATCGCTACATCCATCATTCCTGCCTTAACTTTCCTGTCTAGCTTTTCCCTAGAGTTTCTTCGCTTGAAATGATACCTCCATCCATCATTTCCTTCTTTTATGTTAGCTTCGGTCCTTCGTCTTGATTGTGGACGTCTCCTGAATATAAATAGATGGGCAAATAGACTAGCCACTAGCGGCAGCGCGTCACCCAAGCCGAAAATGAACTGGAAACTATTAAAAACACTCGAAAGGGGTTGGTACCTAGTCTGCGCTTTTCGCGGGAAATTGGCGAATAAAATTATCCGGTTCAATACACCATTGCTGTCAATTAATATTTTTGCTTTGTAAATGTACATACGGAAATGAATCCTTCTGTTAACGAAATACGCCGAAGGCAAAACCCTGACACCTTTAAACGGGAGGTCGCCTGGTTCGCGAAAGGATTTCGTCAGCCCAAAACAAGGCCTGAAATATCGGCATCAACAATCGATGCATTTCAGACCATGATCTGGGATAAACCCAGAGATGACATTTTACCAACGTTCGGTAAGTGCTCTCTTTTGCTATTAAAAAGGGTCCCGAATTAGGATATGTACGTCTAGCTTACGCCTGAATTACCTCTATCTGTTTGGAATATTCCCGATTAAAATTAAATTCCATTGTAATATAAACAAATAATAGATAATCAGTGTCTATGTTTCAGGAGTAGGAACTGGTTTCGCAAAGTCTAATCCTTTCTGCTTGTATGGGAAAGTAGTATCTTCACGGTCTCAACATACTCTCCCTGAAGAGATGGGGTGGGAGAATTACATTTATGACTTTGCAAAATAAATGACGTGACCTTAACCCAAGAGGATATTATATTTCAAAGGCAAAGTTACATCCAGTGGATAACAACGCAATTAAAAAAACTCTTTGATCAGATCTATTAATTAAAAAAAAAAACTTTTGGTCTCACATATTTCTATTGAACAAAAAAAAAATCGAACTAACAAATCATTTCCACAATCCCTATAACCTTGACTTCAAAACAAAAAACCTTGTCTCTGAAAGCAGATACTCTGGGAACATCCCTTTCGCTTCACGATGTCAATCTTTCGTTCTACTATACATTTCCAGTTTTAAAGTTGAAAAACCCAGTGGTAACAAATTTTTGATACAAAGCTCTCGGTAAATATTTGTTCAATATGGCTTTTCACAGGGTATATCTTTTTTCGGGTCAGCTTATTCGGGAGAGCTTATTTTAAAACTTGTAGGAACGTTTTGAGGTACTGAATAAAAGCGAAGAAACGCTTGCCATAAGGGCGTTGTCTTTTTCACTCTTAGGTTTGACTCCTGATGAGCTCTCACGCCTTGCTGTGTCTGGGACGCGAGGGTGGCTGGCGACTGACCATGTTACATGGGTGGTAAGTGAATTAAACACGATGCAGCAAGATACGCTGCTGTTGTGTCCGAACACGGTAGTCAACATCACAAACGAGATGGCCAGAAAGAGGAAAATTTTCAATTTTGGCATGCTGAAACGGCTTGTTTTGCCGCTTAATGTTGGTAAAGAAAATGGTCAGACCTTCATCCGTACCATGAATAAGTCACTGGGTTCTTGTGGTTGTTGAGATTCGACCATTCAAACAAATCCTTTATTGTGACACGTAAGCCTGGAAACCCCCATCAGACATTATCGATGTGGTCAACAGTTATATCAGTCACATTCCTCGTACTGGAAAGTATGATGATACGCACCTCTTCTTGGCTCACCACCCTATGGCTACGTCTCGGTTTGGCCATATGAGAAGAGTGGAGATGCCGCAACTATCCAATACAGACATGCTTTGACGTATGTGGAGTCATTGTTCTAATAATCGCAGCGCTGGCGGCCTTAGATTGACCCCTATTTCAGTTCTTGATTGGTCCCAGCGAGAAAAGTCAAGTCTATCTACAACGCCCAAGCCAGCATGCCTATTTTCTAAGGAGAATCATAATAATGTGTTGGTTTGCCGAAAGTCGCATTGAAATCAATTACGTGCTTCTGCATCATGATTGGCGCGATAACGTCCGTAAAGAGTCTGACCACTCCTCTTGCCTACGTCGGTTCACGTCCAGTAGCACAAGAAAAAAAGCTCAAGCTATCCCTAAATCCTAAAGCATCGTCCTCCAATGGATCAATTCCGAGAGAAACAGAGGAACATGGATCAGAAGACTATCCAGTTAATACTGCTCAGGTCTCCAGTGGTTTCTCTCCAATTCCCAACTCTCCAATGTCTTCAGAAGAAACATTCTCGCCACCACCAAAGACGCCTTCCTCGCCTAACGATTCATGTGCGGTTCCCTCATGTAAAAAAGGGTCCCAGTGATCATCTAGGAAACCTCGAAAGGTCCCAAGGTCCTCAGCTGATCTCTTATCGAGTGCAAAAAAGCCTCAGCCTTTTACGTGCCCAGATCCAACTAGTCCTGCACAGAACAATAATCCACAAGCTTGTCCACAAGCTTGTCCACAAGCTAACCCTTCTGAGAAGAGCGTCTCTAATTCCCCAGCCATCTCCCAGTACCGGGCCTCCGGCTCCGGCTCCAGCATCAACGCAACCAACTTCTCAAGGGACAATTGCGTATGATTCCTCTAACGCTGATTCAGCTGATTCAGTACCTCCTCCCAACTGTGAAGGTATGACCAGATTCCAGTGCGAACTTTGCGGAATGAACTTAAGCAGTAGAAACTGCTTATATAGACATAAAAACAGAAAACACAGGCTGACCAACAGAGTTGATGAAGATGGAGGAAAAGATGCAGGAAATAAACATGTCGTTTTTCCAGAGTGCAAAGAAAAACAAAAAAGGGGAGATGAACCAGCTCATTCCATCTTTCGGGACTAATATTAAAAAAAGTCATGATAAAACGACAAAATAGCATTATCGCCTTCAGGGAGACTTGAAATGCAAGGCTGAGTTATAATGAAGCACGGTGAATAGTTTATGACCAACGTAACAGTCCAAATCGATTGGCATAAGAAGAAAAAAATTGTCAAAGTAAGCACTGCTTTGCACCACTTCTTATAACTTTGGTAATGAGAGTAAAAGCCTTTAAAGTCGTCCTTCATAACTCAAGCTCATGAATAGCTCTTGTAACAATGGCACTACCAACAACTTTTGTTTTATTTTTTCTTTTACATTCGAAGGTTTGTCTATTCAGGCTTTGGCGCTTTTCTCTACTCTATTATCCAGTGCAACAAAGACAAAATGCTTGCAATGGCAGACAATCTTACAAACAAAATGAATAATTAATGCCATTATAGGTTATATATGTACTCTAGTCCATTGTAGGCCCTTATGTTTTCAACTATTTTAGTAATTATTATGTTCCACATAACTTGTGGTTAAGAGTTCCAATGATTTTATTTTCCTTGTCTCTCCAGATCAGCTTTTGCTACAACCGGCGATTTAATACACCACCTTAATAATCACCACGGTCACGAATTGAAGATTAAAAGCATTACGTTCAAAGACATGACAGAATTCGAGAAATGGAAGAATGAAGAAGAAAGGATGACAAAGAGCTGGTATGTAAAACACCGTGCTGACAGAAAGACTAAGCAGTACACAAAGTCATCGTTGCGATGCAATAGAACTGGCACGTTTGTCTCCAAAAGCACGGGAAAGAGAGCAATGAAATCGCAAGGATCTTGCAAGACTAAATGCTCATGCCCTGCCTTTATCACAACAAGAAAGTATCACGCAACAGGAGAGGTGCAAGCAGAGTTCTGTTTGAAACACGTTGGGCACAGACAGGAGAACGCCTTCAACAGAATGTCGAAGGAAATGCACACCACCATTGCAGCTAAGCTTTCTCAAGGTATAAGCATGACCTCCGTAATGGACTACATACGGGGCAGTATGTGTGGGCCGCTCAATAGGGATTACTTAATAACCCGTGCAGACCTACACAATATCAAGCAACAGTATAATATACACTGTATGCAGAAAGCTAGTGATGACACTGACAGTGTTCTCTACTGGGTACAAGAGATGCAATGCGAGGAATTCAATCCAGTTTTGTTCTTCAAACCACAAAGCCAGATATCCGATTTCAATGGTGTGGAAGAGAAAGATTTCCTACTGGCATTGCAAACGCAGTTCCAAAAAGAAATGTTTGAAAAACATGCTCAGAAATTAATATGCGTCGACACCACCCACGGTATAACGGCATATGACTTCCAGCTAGTCACAGTTCTTGTTACAGATGACTACAACGAAGGTATACCCGTAGCGTGGCTCATTAGTAACAAAGAAACGTCGGATGCTTTGAAGATCTTTTTTTCGAGTTTAAGAGAACGCTGTGGCGAAGTACAGACAGAAACGTTTATGAGTGATGACACAGACGCTTACTACAACGCCTGGGTTTCTACATTTTCGAGGCCGGACCGGAAACTGTTATGTAGCTGGCACGTCGACCGCAGCTGGCAACGAAAACTGAACGAACATTTGAAAGACAAGGAACAAATGGCCGAGGTATATGCCGCACTGAAGTCTTTACAGAATGTATTAGCCGAAAAAAGCTTCAGGCGTTCCTTGCAGCACTTCATGGCGTGGATCAAAGGCAAATCAAAGCCATTGGTTAAGTATTTCGAGAAAGAATACGTGGGAAGAACAAGGGAATGGGCAGCTTGTTTTCGGGTAGGATCACGGGCAAACACCAACATGTTCGTTGAGCACTTCCATAGAATGCTCAAGGAAGTTTACCTAGAAAAGAAACAAAACCATCGCGTTGATCACCTGATATTTAAGCTACGGAAATTGTCTCGAGATAAGGCCTTTGAGCAGCTCATTAAAGCTGAGAAGGGCAAAAATACCGTTAGACAACGTGAAAGTATCAAGCAGCACAAACAAGTGCAATTTTAATCAGTGAAGAAGGAAGTGGTTGACAAGCAGGATGAGAACTTCTGGAATGTTCAGTCGGCCTCTAATAAACAAACTGTGCATCATGTGAGAAGAATAAGTTCAGGTTGCTCATGCCTGCATGTTAAATTGCCCTTCCTTTGATGCTTGCGTACATACCTTTGAATGTTCTTGTGCTGATTATTCTATAAGGGGTGTGTTGTGCTCCCATATCCACTCTGTAAACATCCTCTACCCAAAAACCACAGCTGCTGATTTAGAATTTCCTGGTACAGAGCTGGAGACCACCAGTGACAGTGACATAGAGAAGAAACGCGAGGAGTTGTCTAATATTATTCAGCAGGACAAACAAGTCCAGGAAAGCAAACAGCTGGCTGACCTCAAAACATATGCACTTAATCAGATTGCTAAATTGAGTGAATTGATTCAGAGTG
>CALNXI010001754.1:96960-106400 GCA_942486025.1 Porites evermanni
GAACGGAAAGGAAAATGTCGAGGATGAGAGGCTACATCGTTCGAAGGGATGCTGCAACCTTTGGAATGGACATGTTCAGTTTGCGAACAGATACAAAAATCCTTCGAATGGATGTCTTAACCATCTGCACAGATGTTGGAATCCTTTGAATGGGATACCAAATTTTTTGAATGGAGAGGCAAAGTGTTCAAACAGATGCTACTTTTTTTTAATGGATAGCCGAACCGTTCGAACGGATGCTAATTTTTTTTGAATGGATAGGCAAACCGTTCGGACAAATGCTAGTTTTTTCAAACGGTTTTTTAAAAGGGTGCGAAAGAACAAGAATGCATAACAAACGCTTACCCTCTTGAAACAGATAACCGTTAGCGTCCATTTCACCTTTCACTGTCACAAACGCATTAGGATAAAGCACTTTACACTGAATGAGAATTCAGCATGGACGGTTATTCCTAATGAAGCCACTTCATACTTGGAAGATTCTTCCTTCCTCTCTAAGTGCAACTGCAGCAGGAAAGATATCAACATTAAGGAGTTACCACTCTTCTACATAAGAACACTGCAATACTGGTTTGAGTTTAATACTAAGCCATGTACTAAAAACACGATCATATGGAACAACAAAGATATTAAAATTGATAATATTACGATCTTCTTTCGAACACGGCTTAGTAGAGGAGTTTCCACTAGAGAAAACCTTCTCGATCCTAATCTCGATCTTGATTTCCTTACTTGTGGAGAATTTAAAACCCGTTACAGGATAAAAACACACTTCTTGACTTATTACAGAGTAATAAACGTTATGCCAAATGAATATAAAAAATCTAATAAACAAATAAATGCACAACAACAGCAACCTACACAGCGACGTCAGAGCTTGAAAGCACCAACAACCAAGGCTATACCCAAGAGGTTTGTTAATCACATATTTGAGGAACCTAGAGCCACACGCTGCCGTATTGACAATGGGTTACCACCGGACCATACACGGCTACTTTATAACTGCGTTTTTTTGCACCAAAGAAGCAAAGCTAATAATGTTCCAATACAAGATTTTACATGACATAGGTTTTACTGAGTAAATATTGTTCAGAGCTAATCTCGCCAACAGTGATCTCTAGCTGCTATCTATGCTTGGGAACAAAACAAGATCTGAAGCACATGCTAATCTCGTGTCAGTTCGTCTCAGAGTTCTGGGAAGCTTTCCTGGACTGGTACAAGTCTCACGTATCAATAGGGCTAAAACAATCCACCATGAAAATCTTGTATGGTGTTATTGGTAACAATCACCTCAATAAGTTAACTAATCATCTCTTACTACCGGTGAAATATTATATACTGTTGCAGTATCAGAGAAGAGCCTTTGTTATGAAGTGATTATCTCACTATAGTGGTAAACAAAGCCGAGATAGAAAAACAAAAATACTATTATAAGAAATGGAAGCCTTTAATTGAGAAGTTTGTTTGCTAAAAATATTAATTCAACCAGTAAGGTTATACTCAACATTACACTTGCATTTTATTGTACTTTTGTAGCAAGACTGTAATGCAATGTACTGTAATTCATTGTAAAGTATCGTAATTTATTTTTTCTTTATTGTTATCATTTTTTTTAGTTTATCTAAAGGTAACTTTTGTTGGGTAAGTATTGTTAGATGAATCAAACTGAAAAAAAAGACCTTCACAACTGCTTGACAAGAAGACAACCCTTGGGTATAAGATTTTTGGATCCAGCATTTAAACAAGACCGCCTTACTACTCTCAAATATGGCAATGACATGTCTATTAAGAAAATGCATAAAATCGATGGGACTATGCTTATCGACTGCATCAAGTCACCTCCAAAGAAGGAGTCAGATTTCAGAAATGCAATCGACAAAGTAATGAACACAAAAATTAAACAGTACAGTACATTGTCTAAATTGTTCATCCTCCTTTTAAGTGTATTTGGAGATCAATGTAAAGACCAATGTAAAGACCTGCAATTTCTTTAAATAATAAATTTTTTGGAAAACCATCTTCCTTTAGTTCTGACAATTTATGCTGTTTCCTTTCGTTCCAACAACTTCCAACTGTACATTTCTGCCCTAAAGAGAATCTGACTCATGTTTCTTTGCTTTGGCCGAAACCACTGCAAGAAGTCACTACTGCTTTTTCTTTCTAGCTTTCTCTATTGAGAAAAATCTCGCACCCCTTCCTTTTAACACTGTAGAGTTCTATTATTTCCTTTACCAATTATCCTGTTGAGTGCTTCCATTTCATCATTAGTGACCAGACAGCTGAGCCAAAGAAATAACGAAAACCTGCAGTTTAACAAGACAATTAAACCTTTCCTCTTAAGAACTATATTTTTCCTGCAATCAGCTCAAAGTAGCACAAGAGTTAAAATCTATTTTCTTTGATATTATCTTCGAGACAAACAGTACCTTATCCAAACAGTCCGCATCTGGAGAACAACAAGAGTGGACCCTTCCTTTTTGGTTTCGTAGCAAACCCAAGACAGATAAAGTATTGCTGTGCGCCTTTCACCTATCAATGAAAAAAGAAAACCAGTCCAATCCTTGAAGAGAATGTGACCTCCACAGCAGTGAAACACAAGGAGATAAGTGGCGTGTATTTGGTTTTTGTTCGAGTAAAGTTCCTAATCATACCACAAGTAACTCTGCTTTGGGAGTTGTCACTTCTAGGTTCTTATGGCGTTGCCCTTAAAATAATACTTTCTTTTTGGAAAAAGGCCCAATTCTGTCTTTCTTGATCATTTTGTGCATGTGCATGTGATAGACCCTTTGCACAACCATGTCACATGACCTTGTTAATCATTAAAGATGGCTGAGGTCAAATTTGGTACCAGGATGGAAACTGCCAATTTTAAAGCAAAGGACATCTGAGTGAGAGATTTAAGAATGGTTTGAAAACTTAAAGTATGTATATAACGTATGTACATAAGCAGATGTACATAAAGAGATACAAACAAACCCAGAGCATATGAAGTCTTTTTTTCACACATAACTGTAGTGTCAAGGGAATTACCTCTTCATTATGCATTTCACGACTGGTAGTAGGTGTTGTTAGGTGTTATAAAGATTTAGATAGTACATATTTAAAAAGTGGGAAATAATTCACTAAAGGTTGTTAGTTGTGTAATTGTAACCAGCGCACCCAGTACTTTGCATTGGCAATGAGGATGATTTTCAGTTGAGACATTTGGATGGTTTTTAATTGGGACAAATTCAAAGATGCCTTGAAGGCGGCACGGTGAATGCAAGCAACAAAGTGGGATCTGGCGGTGTTGATGCGATGATGCTTTTGATGGACGTTGGGTCATTGACGGCGTTCGACCCAAAAGGCGATCTGAATGGTATCAGCCAACGATGGAAGCGATGGAAATGATCTTTTGCATCGTATCTGACAGGAAAAGGGGTTACAGATGACAAGCAGAAGAGAGCTCTTCTCTTACACGCTGCGGGAGTCGATGTGCAAATCTATTTTACAATGGTCAGCGAAGAAGAGATTTTCTCTTTCACCACCACGATGAAGGCGCTTGATGACTATTTTGTTCCAAAGCCAACTGTACCATTTGAAAGGCACTTTTTCAAGCAGATTGCACAAGCTAGTTATGAGACAGTGGACCAGTTTGTGTGTAGGCTTCAGCAGGGGGCTGCGAGCTGTGATTTTGGAGTCCTGCAGGATGATTACATTTATCATCAAGTATTGATAAGTGCGACTTAAGTAATTTAGGTCTCAAGTTTTTAGGGCAGGAAACTGTTACCCTAGATTGTTTATTGGGGGTAGGAAGCCGTTAGCTGCCATTTGANAGCAGAAGAGAGCTCTTCTCTTACACGCTGCGGGAGTCGATGTGCAAATCTATTTTACAATGGTCAGCGAAGAAGAGATTTTCTCTTTCACCACCACGATGAAGGCGCTTGATGACTATTTTGTTCCAAAGCCAACTGTACCATTTGAAAGGCACTTTTTCAAGCAGATTGCACAAGCTAGTTATGAGACAGTGGACCAGTTTGTGTGTAGGCTTCAGCAGGGGGCTGCGAGCTGTGATTTTGGAGTCCTGCAGGATGATTACATTTATCATCAAGTATTGATAAGTGCGACTTAAGTAATTTAGGTCTCAAGTTTTTAGGGCAGGAAACTGTTACCCTAGATTGTTTATTGGGGGTAGGAAGCCGTTAGCTGCCATTTGAAAGAAATGGAGGAAAACTTCAGCCGAGTCACGTGAACGCTGTTGGCAGGAAAAAATTCAGCAGTGTGTGGACAGCATGAGGATCCAGGAGTAAACGTGGGTGGAGCGAGGAACGCAGGCGTTGTGAGAGGAGGTAAAAGGCTAGGAAGGAAGGGAAGGACATTTTGCAAGAGATAAGAGTTGCCCAGCATGTGATCAAGCTTGTAGGAAGTGCGGGAAAATAGGACATTTCCAGATTACATGTATGCAAGGTCACCAAAATGGAGGGAAGAGGTTCGAGAAGGTAAAGAGTGGCAGTGGCAGAGGAAGTAACAGGAGCACATGACATGTAGTCAATGAAGCAAATTCTGTGGGAAGTGAGACGTTCTCAGCCAGGGAAAGTCCAATTTCACATTCAAACTTGGCCAAACCTGTCGCAATCTGAACTCGAATAATGGTGAGGTTACTCTCAATGTAGGGGAAGTAGACTTGCCTAATGCACTGTTGACTCTGGAACTACGTGTAATTTGATGGGCGAGCAAACCTGAAATTGATTGAAAGCTTATGGAATCCAGTACGAATCACGATTTGCAGCTAAGGTGTTGTTTGCCTATGGTGCTACTGAACCATTGCCAACTCTGGAAATATGGTTGAGGGAACCTAGATTATTTTCCATGTGATCTAGCTGGGTACAGGGCAATTCCAATGGTCCATTGATACCAATGATGCAATTTGTACCAACAGAAAAGCACGTCGTTCAAATGGTTCTATTGGTGAATATGCATCTCATGACGGGGATTAAGATTATTTTCTGTGTGATCTAACTGGGTACAGGGCAATTCCGATGGTCGATTGGTACTAATGGTGCGATTGGTAGCAATAGAAAAGGATGCCATTCCAATGGTTCTATTGGTGAAAATGCATCCCATTAAGGTCATTTAGATTTTCTCACGTGGCCTGGCAGGGTACAGGGTAATTCCAATGGTCCATTGGTACCAATGGTACGATTGGTACCAATAGAAAATGATATCATTCCAATGGTTCTATTGGTGAATAAGCATCTCATTAAGGGCACTAAGATTATCGTGGCCTAAGGATACTCGGTTAATATTCTAGAAGAAGCCAATGGGTCACAAAAATACATTCACACTTCTGCTGTTTTTCCAGGGCAACGGGTGCAATCCTGAAATCATCTGAAGATTGATTCTTCTCGCTCAGTCCTGGGCCTCATCCCAAGCTACAGCCGAGAAAAGAGCCCACCAAATACAATTTGTCAACAACAACGTTGACAGTAAAAGACATCAATGGTTTTACTACAACCTTGATTACAGGAAACTATTGTACCTCAAAGGGTTACCATGACAAACCCCACGACAGCAGTGAAAAGTGACTTCAGTCACCTGAATATAACACGGCTCTTTTAGGGGCCACCAAATACAATACAAAGTTATAACCAATATCATGATACAACCACCCTTTTTGAAGGCCCTTCATTGAACACATTGTTTTGGTTTAAACACGTCAATGTAGATAATGACATTGCGCTAAGTTTCAGAAGTTAATTTTCACAGTGAGTTGAGTACAACCTGTAGCCTCAATATCACTTTGTTAGTTTCATGCCTTTCCACANCCAATATCATGATACAACCACCCTTTTTGAAGGCCCTTCATTGAACACATTGTTTTGGTTTAAACACGTCAATGTAGATAATGACATTGCGCTAAGTTTCAGAAGTTAATTTTCACAGTGAGTTGAGTACAACCTGTAGCCTCAATATCACTTTGTTAGTTTCATGCCTTTCCACATTGTTTCAGGTTCTTTTAAAGAAGTAAGAATCACCAACAAATAGGGCTTGCGTATGAGAAAGAAGACATTCACATGTCCCATTGTTGTTTGCTCGTGAATCACAATTATCTCTTTGAATCATGAGTTTAGCGACGACGAGTCCTTTGGAAGTATTGTCAGTGATGCCCTGATGAGTACCCTTGGAACTGAGGAAGAAAGCTCCAGTGAGTTTGTTCATGAAAATGCATCGCAAGATTTGCCGCAACCCTTGACAGCCCTTCAGCTACTCCCATCACTTTTCAGGCTAACTAGCAAGTTTCATCATATCCAGCCATCTTCCAGTCACAGTAAGCATATGTGTCCCAGCCCGTCTCATGAGCTCCACTGCAATCCATCGAACCAAATTTTCTAGAGCCAAAGCTTTCTTTCAGTGGACAACGTATGCTTTTGCCTGCACAAACATTCTGTTCAGCGAGGCAGAACTAGCTAAAGGCAACACAGGAGAGAAGTAAGAGGATTTCAACAGCCAGACTGCTATAAAATGCACCTGATTATGTCAACTCTGCAGCACAAGTTTGATTCGCCAGTCTTTAAAGAACAATGGGAACAAGTGAAAGGAAAAATGAACACCAAGCACCGAGGAAAACAAAGGACACTAGCACAGAGGTTAAAAAAAGGAAACGTTATGTAAAACGTTTTCTTTAGTTGCTTTTTTTTAACGACTTACATATGTGGATTTAGGGCGCATTTCTTGTCGTAAAGCATTTTCGAATTTCATTAACATTATCTAACTTGTTATAACCATTAGATAAGTGTTTTCTCAGTTTTACTGTTTAATTTTTGTTTTCAGATTTCTTACCCTTTTATTCAATAGATATCTAAATATCAATTTTGTCATCAAGTAGGCTGTATTTTTCGGCATTATTTCCCAGTTTGTGCAATATTAAAAAAGTCTTAAAGTTAGATACATTTTTTGTCGTTTTATTGCATATCCTATCAACACTGAATTTGGAAAACATGAAGGCCACACAATGACACAGAAACCTGACAGTTAACTCTCGATTGCATTACAGATAGTGATAAACAAGGAAACTGTGACTTAAAAGAGTCTCAAGTGTATAATTTCAAGTAAGTTCTTTCATTCAATATTTCCAATTACTTCTCAGGGGGTCTGTAAAAAACCATTGGCTAATTTTAAGGCAACTAAGGCTAATTTTTAGGCCATTTGACTGGTTTAATTCCCTTGCGATCAGGATGGAGTTGAGTTCGACTTCATTCCTTTGTTTGCACCGATAATTTGTGACAGGATTCCTGCATTCAAGTCTTTCAAAGATGTTGTTCTCAGGCATATTCCCCACAAACACATTGGTGTAACGAAACAGAAATCTGAACGGGTTATTTGCCATTTTTAACCAGTTAAGCAACATTTCATGGTCGAAATTCTCTCTATTTTATTTCACTAATGCTAGAAGTGCTTTCTCCTTGCTACTGGCTTGTGCACTTTACAAAATTAATGTAAGTTTCATTAACCTTTTTATTTGATAGCAATGTCTCAATATTTGTACTGAATGGCTGCGGGAGCACTTTGGGACTTAACCAAGTTATTTCCGATTAACTAATTGAAATTAACTCGTTTAAAAAAGCTGCAAGTGTGGCCGAGTTTTCTACAGTCTTAACCGGGTTCTAACCAGATTATGCAAACCAAGCAAGATCAACTAGGTTAGGTTTTTTCTAACCACCTTGCAAGGTAGTTTAATGCAGGTGGTAAAGGCCACAATACCTCTTTGGACTTGAGGTTAGAACACTTCGAACACTTAAATAATCTCTTAAAGAAGATCCTAAGGTGTCTACGTGTCAATGTGATGGAAAAAGCAGCTAAATGATACGGCTAAGTGATTTCAATAATTAGAACAAATGCTCCACAAGATTGATGCAGAGATAGGTGTCAAGGAGCCTCCTGTAGCCCTTATGAAAGAAATACACAAAAGAGAAGGGCTTTTCTCTTTCAACCCATCTTCTGAACGTAACTATGACAAATTTCCAGATTTTCAAAGGAACATCTTAAGTGGGCTGGACTTCAATCAGCTTAACAAGTGGTTGAACAGTCACAAGAAAGACATGTCCTGTCTTAAAAAGTGAAGGACTTGGAAGGTAGAATGAACTGTTTGAATTACAAATGGACCTTTGATTCAGAAGAAAAAAATGAGAGAGAGAACAACCTATTCTCAAGCATGTTTATTTTCAAGACCGTTTAAAGGCCCATGTTCACCCAAACAGCATTTTACGCGCCGAAAGGAAATGGAGAACTACCAGGTCTGTCGCTGATCTTGTTTCATTCAAACCACACAAAAACCATGTTACACATTTGCTGAAAGAAGCAAAATCAGCTTTTCTCACCGATTTTATCAGCCAGAATTCTGATAACCAAGGCAAGTTATTTCGTGCTGTGAAAAACCGTCGAGTGGAAACGAAATCGTTATGCTTCTCGGACTATACGGACAAATCAGCGCTTGCAAATAACATTGGGAAGTACTTTGTGCAAAAAATCAGCCGATTGCACAAAGAGCTTGACCAAGGTTACTGAAGTCCTGTAGTGAATCACTTATCTCGGTGATCACCAACATAATTAACAGCTCGTTGGAGTCGGGAATTTTTCCTGACTGCTGGAAAGAGGCCGTGGTCAGTGTTTTCACCAGGCCGTGGCCTTGCGGGATTCCCGCAAGAAAAACTGAAATGGCGCATTAAAACCAAGAAGATGCGCCCGTTTCCTGACCAATGTTCATGTATTGGATGGTAAGGCAGCAACTCTAACAGAGGCTATTCTAAAAGCACTGAGAGAAAGGAAAATACCCATCACCAAAGTTACTGGGTTTGGAAGTAATGGTGCCCCTGTTATGTCTAGTGACAAGGAAGGAGTTGCAGGAAAGTTAAAGAGAGTAAACCCAAATATAATAAGTGTACATTGCATTGCACACAAACTGCAACTTTGTGTTTCTCAAGCTGCAGAGAAAGTAAAGTTCTTAAAAGAGTTTCAGGAAATGTTAACAAGTATGTTTTACCATTTCAAAAAATCCGCGTTGCGAACTGAGAAGTTGAAAGCTGCACAGGAAGTTTTAAATGAGCCCCAATTAAAGTACAAAGAAATTCACCAAGTGAGGTGGTTGTCCTTCTACAAGGCTCTTGAAACCTTGTACCTCACTTGGGACTCTCTTGTAACCTATTTTGAGCAAGAAGTTGAAAACAAGCGTGACAAAGATGGAAAACTAAAAGGTTACATCAACAAGCTAACCCAATTTGAATTTTTGGCAACTATTCACATGTTCATGGATGTCTTACCCCATGTTATGGGACTGACACTCATTTTTCAGAAAAGGGATCTTGACTGCAGTATTGTACCCCCTGCTATTGCAACATGTGTGAATGAACTGACTAGGTATAAGCTGAACCAAACAACAAAACCTACCTATCTGAAGAAATTTG
>CALNXI010001755.1:10954-25303 GCA_942486025.1 Porites evermanni
AACTGATTTCACTGCGATTTTTGTTATTCCTTTTTAGGGCTTACCCCTGGGTGAACTCAAAGGTGGTGACCAGTGGCCTTTGTTCTCCGTGAATTTGGACCGTAAAGTAATTCTGCATATTCAGGTAACGGCAGCGATGACCTTATTCCCCTATTTGGGAAGCTTTATCCAGGGCGTCAGCGTCGGAGAGAGATTGCTTTAAAACGAATAGCTTAATGAGCATACGCACGCTCTGCTTGTTCATTAACTAAGAGATAGTTCATGCTTAGCTTTCGTATGTCGATTTCTGGATGCACGCGGGAAACTTGGAGAGCACAAGAGAAGCGTAAGAAGCTAGAGTTGCTCGAGGTGTACTTTACGCTTCTCTCGTGCTGTCCAAACTTCCCGCGTTCATCCATAACTCAGTGTACGCATTGTAAGCATAAACTAGTTCTAAGTTTTTATTTCTGTGCTCTCATTTAGTAAAATAGCTAAGTTGAACGGCTTATCTTGAGAAATGCAGTGGGCAAACGGCAAACGTCGGTTTCAAGTTTACAAAAGACTTTTGGCTCCCTAGCCGTCGTTCTTCCATAGGTGCTCTAACTGAGCGCGTTTATTTCAGCTTGTTGAGGAAGTGCAGTAGGATTAAGTAATTTACCGCGCTAGCAGTTGGCTTAGAAAACAACCAAACTAATATATGAGTAAAGGTGTATAGCAAAATCCATTGCTAACAATTCCCTATTTTCTATGACATTCTAAGTAATATAGGAAAAGATGACTGTTTGAACGAAGTTTTAACTTTTTTAACCAGTCGTCGGGCTTCACATTTGAACTGGTTGAACTGATGGTGTCCGCTAATGGAAGTTGCATGAGAGCGGAGGTTTGACTGTATTTATAGAATATCCAGGGGCTTCCACTTACAAAAAGCCCCAGGATTAAGTTTCTCCGACCGGTAAATCTGCTCTTCCCAGCCATTATTGGACAACCCTGTAAGGGGACGTTCCAAAGGCTAAACGAAACCCATTGGGTAACCCGAATGTGGTACCAAGCTCATGAAGATAATGTAAGCGGGACTTACTGCACCTGTGCCAACGGCACCAAAATGAGCGCTGACTGATAACACAAGATGGCGCTTTTTGTTGTTGGCTGCGTTAAATTTTATTTAACTGCATTGTAAGTGCACTAAACTCAAATGTCTCGGAAAGTGTTGGAAAAATTCCAGTTTTAGCTGATTGACTTTACTTAATTACTCAACTTGTCCTGTTGCATTTTAGCTTGATAACTATCAAGGTAGCATGTGGAAAGGACAAATTGAACTATGGAAAGGAATGGACGAGCTCACAACATTCACTCTGCAGGCTACTCAGGCGGCGACGTACGGAAAGTACTTGGTAAGGTTTATCATTTTTATGGCCAGTAACGAACAATAGACCTTATTCACGATACCCACCATCTTATCCCGCCCTTTAGGAGCAATGTCACGTGGTATTTCATGGAACAAACAAGCGACAAAATTAGCCAATACGAGTAATAGCAGTCGAGTTTGTCTATTCTCTTAATTTTAGGCTACGATTTCTGCGTCATTCTACGGTCACTACTGCTTCCATAAAAGTAACAATGATCACTTCCACCCATAATTTGCGATTACGACAAAAAGTTTTAAATTTCTGTTGTCTCAAGAGAGAACAATGGGCAGAGAGGGAATCTTGGGTGTTGGCTGGGATATGTTCATTTCTCTTTAGTTATTTTTAGAGTCTGTAATTAAACGGAAGTCTAATTCCTTAGACGTCCGAACATTTTAATCGATTGTTTGAAACGTCATGAAGTCCACGCGCGACTGCCTCAAAGCAAACCGAACAATGCATAATATTGTAATGTCGACTGTTGAATGTTCTCTTGACAATACGAATCAAAAGTTTTGCGGACCTCCAGGGAAACCAGCTTTCGATTAATTTCAATCGTTTAATTGGTTTAAAAATAACTGTGGTGAAATTCACGAATCCCAAGGGCTTGACTGGGCGTTTCTTGCTCTGTCTTATTATTCTCTCGTGGTTGTCTAGAATAAACAAACTCGAACGCGATTTCTTGTCCTGACGTTGCTTTTATCCCAGTATCAGTTGTTAAGTATACTAAGTGTGTTTTTAAAGCTAGCGGGTATCGTGAGTAAGGCCTATTTTGCATACATTACAAAACTGAAGATCGACTTTCCCTCCACCTTTTTAACCGCAGCAGTATTACCTCAGGCGGTAGAGCTCTGGACTGCAATGCGGGAGGTCGTGGGTTCGATCCTCGTGGCCGAACCTGTACTCAAGTTCTTAAAATAACTGACTGCAAACGTCACAGGGCTATTACTCAGGAGATTAGTCGTGATCATCACTGTGCTCTGCTCTTTTCAAAAAGATATTTTTAAAGGAAGGTCCATCTTACCTAAAGGCCTGGATCTGCCACTGATAGCATGTGATGTATCTTGACCTTTACATTAGATAATAATTTTTGTTTTATTTGTTTATTTTTGTTTGTTTGTTATCATTGCAGGAGCTGGGTGTTTTTGTAACATTCGAAGGCACAATGAACATTACCCTCTACAGCCCATACTGGATGGTCAACAAGACTGAACTTTACCTGGAGTATATGGTAAATCTGTAAACAAAACCTTTCGTACTTTAAATCGCTGCTAGTCGTACGTCTGCGAGTTAAATTATAATACTCACCTGCCCCTTCCCCTCAATTCAAAGTTGTTCCTCCAAGTTTTGAGCATGGTCTTTATTGCTAACAACTTCGACGAGGGGAGGAGGGGGGATCACAAGCACAAGATCATGGGCAGGCCATTTAAGCCAAATTAGGGTAGAGTGTCTCAAGTATTTTGGCAAACGGGTGTAGCTTAGTTTGAATCTTAGTCGTCTAAGTTGACTGTTAACCATCCATTAATAAATCCGCAAATTTTGCAGGCTTCTGATGAGGATACTGTCATCCCTCATCCAACTTCCCTGACTGAACCAGTGATGTTTTCCTACCGTGGAAAAGGAAACCTTTTTGCAAAAAAGACGGTGAGTTTGCTGTTCTGAAGATTAGGATTACATTTTAATGCACGCATGCACAGTTTTTAACAAAAGCAAGAGGTTTCTGTGTCCCTTTGTTTTGCCCTCACTATAAGTGACCGTAAATTATCGTTGACAATAGAAACTTTTTTTCACGTTAAGTTTGTTTTTTGTTGTTGTTGTTGTTGTTGTTGTCTTTTTACCGTGAAACGTGTTACCCGATCCTTTTGGCGAACATGTGCTTGTTGTATAGATGTGTTCAGCTGAGTGATTTTGAACTTGGCTTTCAGGTTTTTTCTCTCAAATAATGAAAAGCCAGGGAGTGAAACTGGCTTCAATGAAATCCTGCTGAAAATCAGTTCTCTCTTGTCCTGTGTGTGTTGCTCTGGGCAAGCATGTTTTATGCAAGGGTTGGGGCCTGGGAAAGAAAATATTAAACTTGAAATAGACCTTATGGCCCTTGCACGAGTGTGCGTTAAACACTAATTATCCTTGATCGTTTCCTTCGAATAGCACCTTAAATTCTATCTCCCTTGTTAGGCCCGTGTCCGCCTGGCAGATGGTGAGTGGTCCAACAAGTTTTCTTTAGACGCTGCAGGTAGTGGAGGATTACTGAAAGTAAAGAAAGGCGGGAAATTGCACGAGGTAATACATTTTCTGCTCATAGAAATATATTTAGTTCCCAAGGTGGACAGCTGTTCCACTGTGGACCTGTGAGACGAATCTTGTAGCAGAACCCATCATTACCTGTTGTATTAGCGTCTTAGAAACCTAATTTCTCTGGGAAATTTCGCAAACACATTTTGTTATTAGCAGCATAGTTTTTAGCACTACCACCAGTCTTTCACTGGCTTATACAAAGCAAGATTTGTTAATGTTATAATTCTTTGTAGCTTGGTATGCAGACCACCCTTTCGTACTTCAGCTTAACGAAGATAGTGGAGTTTATACCATTTAACCTTATTAACAACGCAACAGAGGTAGGTTATTTTGCTGTAGGAATGAGGTCAATTCTATGCATCGTTTCCCTTTAATATATGTATAGGCATCGCTTATACGCTCTAAATACAGCAAGAGACCATGGCTTTATAACCAAGAGCGATGAGAACCAAGAGCTGAAAACTGCTTCCCCAAGCAGTTAAGATCATTGCAATGGTGTGCGCAGCACTAAGAAACACCCTGATCATTTCAGCCGCAAACCGTTATTGCCTTCATAAAAGAGAGGAAAATTCGCGTGACCAAACAAGACGTTCGAAAAGGTCACGTGGGCTAAACAAAAATTCAAAATGGGCACGATGTTATTTACCGGGTGCCACTAATTTAGTGATTTTGTTAGTAAGAGTTGTGTATTTAACAGTTGACAAGTTCTCTGTGATGTTGTTATAGTTCACAGTGTTGCTGACAGATACATCAGATCAAGTCAAACCATCCTGGATAGAAGTAAAACCAGGAGAGGTACAGTAAGACTTTTCCTTTTATCCGTAACAGCGCGCAGCATTCTCTTGCAGTATTACTGGGTAGTAAAACGTAATGGGAGTGAGAATAATGGCGCTGTTGATTTAGCTTTTATTGGATTCAGAGCATTAAAACTACTTTGGCGTGGTAAGGCCAGCATGACACAGTAGGGCTCCAATTTAAATGTTGCCTGGAGAAACATTAAATAAAAATAAATGAATAAATAAATAAATAACGATTTAGTGGTAGCACATCCACATAGTGGTTCTTTGTGCCTTTCTTCAGTGCCATTCCTGGTCGAGTTGGAATTTGGAAATGTTGGTTTTTCAGGTAGAGGGTAAGTCCGGAGTACTCGGGGAGAGATTTCTCGGAGCAAGAGAGAGAACCAACAAGAAACGGAACCCACATATGACATCGCCGCCGGTACTCGAACCGGGCCACATCGGTGGGAAGCGAGTTAGCCTGTTTCAGGGGGCGCGATCCATTCAACCAAAATTCAGACCGGTCCGACCGGGAAAAGAGGACCACCTCAAAAGGTGGACCAGTTTTTCCGAAACTTTTCCGGTTGGACCGAACCGATCCATTGAGTTTTGGACCGAAATTTCCGGAAATTTTGGTTGAATGGATCGCGCCCAGGCTCTCTGATAGTGGGGAAGACGCGAAAGAAAAAGGCACGCGAAAAGTTGGCTCCCCAGTTTCCTCCCGTTTTATTTTCGTGTTTGCGCTTTCTCAATTCAGCGGACCCGACTATCTCGGAGCCTGGAACAGGCTAAAAGCGAGTGCTCTCACCACTGCGCCATCCCTTGGTGCCCTAACTAGTGGAGGTCACAGCCAGAGATAAATAAATAATCATTCTTATTCTTTTTTAGTGTGTTCCATTTTGGCCGGATTCTTGTCCATCAAAGAACTTTCGCATAAAAGTCAGTGATAGTGGCGAAGTCTCACCCAGGTTTAAATTTGAACGTGATGTTACTGTAGTACTGAAAATGAACGGCAAGGTAAATGAGAGAAACGGTTAGATAGGGCAACATCCAAAGCTGGAAAAGAGGCCTAAACAATACCATTTTAGTGTTTCCATTTGCCTCTCCAGAAACGATAAAGGAGCTGGTGTGTCCCCCAGTTGTTTCTGGGATGGTTACTGGGACGCGCCGGTTAGCTATTGGCCAATTTTTTATTTCATGTCTCTTGTAACAGTCCCAGAAGTCTTTGCAAAAGTGTACTCGTTTCTTAAGTGGCGAATGGTATTTATCCGAGGGTTTGTGTTCCCGACGGGGAGCCCCTATTCTCGGCCAAGTTTAGTATTCAGTCCAAGTTCCCTACAGGAAACTGCCAACACTAGGCTTGGAAGGTTTTAGGCGTTAAAATTAACTTTGTACTGGATATTATCCATAAATTCCATATTGCATTACGTTCCTTGTTTTCACCAGATCGTGGTTCTCAAACCCTTTGTCCCTAGTCTTCCTTTTACAAGACAGCATGCACGTAATACCATACCTCATTGAAAATTAGAAAATTTTCGTCAAACTTTTAAGCAGTAGGGTAGAGCTTGCTCTTCCGGCAAATCAAAAATTCCTCGGAAAAGGTGAATGATTGTTTTGTTGTAGGTTGGAGCGGTGTGTGCTGACATGCTGACGAAAGATTCTGCTGCCATCATAACGATAACGCCATACTATATTGGCGCAGCACCAGTCAGACTGGAGAATTGCACTGAGCTTGAACTCTGCTACAAGCAACAAAGGTAATTTAATCTAATAGGCCATTTGCACCATGACGTATTTTTACTACTACGACCAGAATAGGCAACTTTCACTACCAGAATCCATTTCGATTTTGCTTTCTTATTGAAATTTGCCAATCCCGTTAAGAAAACAGTAGCCCTAAATTGCACAAGAAAACAACAAAGTGAAGGATTGTGGTAGTTGTAGTCAAATGACGTCATTATGCAATAGTCCGATTTGTTTCGTTTCTTCTTTCATATTTAAATTTTGTAATCCCAATTTAAAATATGAAATTTGCACAAGAGAGTAAACCCCTGACGGATTCTTGTAAGAGTTAAAGGGCGCCGTCGTGCAAATGGCCTATTCCTCTGTCAGGTCCATTGTCATTAGGTCAAAACGGTTTCCCAGAGAGGGAAGCTGCAATTCTTTTCATCCCCGTGTAATTGAATTGTTGTAATCAACTTTGTTGTGCTACTAAACCCATCTCCAGTTGAAACAGGGATGGCCTTGTCCAGCTTGCTGATCATAATACCGACAAGCAATTGACGTCTTAAGAAATGAATAGATTGTCAATGCGAAAAGCCTTTTGCATGCGCATGCGCCTCTATAACAATAGGCTATTTTACAGTCATGAGTTCAGTACCCTTGCCTTCAGTGGAGTGAATGTGAGGCTGAGGTTGACCTTGTTTGATATAGACCTTTTCTCTTTTCTAATGGAAATAGGCTATTTCCGAGTTCCCCCGGGCCTCTTTATCAAAACGAGGCCAAGAGCTCAGCCTTTGATATGAAAATGACTTTTCACTCTTGTGCAAATAACACTCATTTTCAAAAAAAAAGTTGTGCACGTGGCCTTATTTTGAAAAAGAGGGTTTTCGGAAGTAAGAATTGGCCTATTACGCAAGTTAGCATAAGAATAACATGATTTACATAAGAAAGCCGGAAGGTTTGTATCAGAAAAAGATCAACTCCTGCCCCGTTTCCTTCTATAACTGCAAAATGGGCTGTTTCAGTTAACAAAGCAAACACCTTCCTTCTAGTTCGTTTTTGCTTTTATGGGTATGTCCTATCGTTTTCCTTTCTAGTTTGTACAGTCAATTCCCCATAACTCGAACCCTCGCTTACTCGAACCTCGCGCTAACTCGAACCAAAATTCCCCTGGATTTGCTTCATACATTTAGTAC
The DNA here is from genome assembly GCA_942486025.1 of Porites evermanni. Classification (NCBI taxonomy): domain Eukaryota; kingdom Metazoa; phylum Cnidaria; class Anthozoa; order Scleractinia; family Poritidae; genus Porites; species Porites evermanni. The sequence continues at coordinate 18,326 of CALNXI010001755.1, forward strand.
AATTTTACCCGCAGTAACTCAAACCTCCGGGTAACTCGAAGTATTTTTTTTTTTTGCCTTCCAATAATTTCTATATAATTTTACCCTCGATAACTCGAACCATGCTTTAAGCGCCTGACAAGTCGGAAGCAGTCGGAAATATTGAAATTATTTTAACAACCATGTATTCTTTATCTTTACGTTTTTGTCAGTTCGGTCTTGTATTTATCCAGCTTTGAAGTGTGCATGTTACTTACATTCATTCCCCATCCCAATTCCTTATTTACGCTCATTTGCTTCGAACTCCTAACTCCAACTTCCGCTAACTCGAACTTTTTTCGATTTCCGTATAAGGTTCGTGTTATCGGGAGTCGACTGTAATCGGTATAGGCTACTGATGGATAAGAAAGGTTGAGGAGAATGTGCTAAAAGTAGGTGTCTCCTCTTAGCTGAAGGTTTCCCCTCTGCTAGATATTTTAGTCACACGTTAATAAGGTTTATTCAACTTTATTCAAAATTTGTCAACCACTAAGCTTCGGTTGGCACTCTGCCATAGCTTAATAGAAGGCGTGTTATCTGTTCCTCTGACTCTTCCCTACACTGTCACAGTGCACGTTTGTCTTGTGAATGTAACAAAAACTGAAAATCGTTTCCAACTACATGATAACAAGAGGTTGTTTTTTATTTCCTAATTTTTTCTCTTGTTTAGTTGCAAGGAACATTGTCTGCATCCTAACCAGTGTGTTCTGTTTACATGGGATGAGCCTTCAGCTACCAAAGAATTCGTCTGGTTTGTTAAAGGATCTAAAAATTTGATCACAACGGACTTGTCAAAGGTGGGCAACTTGGAATATCTGCTGGTTTTTTGTTTTTTGTTTTTTGTTTTTTTTTTTTTGTGGGGGAGGAGATTTTTGCATGTTCTACCACAAACTGATTTAAACCATTCTAATTGATTCACAACATGTGCAAAGTTACTGTTCCGCTGTAATTAAGCACTCTCTAAAAGACAACATTGGGAGCGAGTGTGTACTTATCATGGGAGTACTTTTGTCTATAGCCTTCTGTTTCTCCTTTCTCGCCAAAATCATTTCTATACAGTAGTGATACCTCTTTAATACACGAACCAAAGAAGCGGACTGGAATATTTGCATTGTTGAGGTGTCCATCAAAAGAGGTGTTATATTTAGAGCAGTTAAAGTGCCCATCACCTAAAATTTTATATTTTTTAATGAGGTTAAATATATATTTATTTAACAGAGTTAACAACAAGGAGCGCGAGCGTGGTCAGCGGTCAGTCGTTTGGCTCAAGCGCGGTCAGCCTTGCTTGCATCGCCTCCATGTGCTCAGTACAGTGTTTTCGTGGCGGCCATTCTCTTCGTTTAGCCTTTGGATCATTCTTTTACCCCCATCTCTTCCCTCCCGCCCTTAATTCTTCCACTGTTAAATCAGTGTGACGGGTGCCTGGTTCCATTGGCGTGGGGGCTCATGGCGGGAGGGCGCGGGTTTGCCAACCATGGGGGCGTAACTCTATCTAGGGGCTGGCCATGCCTAAGGTGGAAGCCCCTGGACATCCCGGGCACCCACCTCCACTAGCGACGCAGTTGTTAATCTAAACCAAACCTTATTAAAATAACTTCTGCGAAAAAATTTTGCCATTTCAACAAAACGCGATTTTTTAACCAATTTTTGAAGTCCACATTTTTGCGGTACACCCGCGCCGCTGATCACGCAAACTAGCAGACTCATATATGACGTCATGTGACGTAAATTAAGGAACTCGCATTACCTTTCCTTCACCAGCTGTACACAAAAAAGATCAATTACAAGTAAGGATTGAATCACAATGTCTTCGCAAGAAGAAAATTTTTCTGAAACAGAAAAACCTACCAGAACTTTTAATGTTTTCCTGTCGATAAAGTCACGTGTTCCTTAAAGTACGTCATACCCCGAAAGAAGACTAAGACGAATGGTGTGCCTACATGGCGGCAAATTTGAACGTTTTTAAAAAATTCCCAAAAAAATCGTCTTTGGTTCAAATCGCAAAATTTTTTCGCAGAAGTTATTTTAATAAGGTGTAGTTTCAGATAAGAAAATAAAAAAATTTAGGTGATAGGCACTTTAAACTACGTTGGCTTGGTACGTTCAATACAACAGATGTGGGTTCCAATTTAAGGAATGCCTTTTAGAAATAGCCACTAGGGGAGGTTACCACCAAAGATTTTTATGCCCCTAGTCTTCCTAGTGTTTTTTTCTTTTACATCTCACAAAAGTCAAATCATTAAGGGTGCTGTGAGACGTGGCCTACGCTTTTTCGTCCTTAAACAAAAAGTCTATAAGGTCTAATCATCTGTACCTTCCCCCCAGCTATTTTAAGACTCTGAGCCTGAGTACTGCCTGGAATCGTATCCCAGCATAATCAGTCGGCGGTTCGACCAAATCATGTTTGTTTGTTGGTTTTCTTGTTTGGTTTGGTGATGTTTCTTTGCGTCACGTGATCGTTTGTGTATCCCCTTTCCCCTTCGTCTATCCAAAGAGAACATGAGTCGTTAAACGACCACCGTTTCTCTATAAAGTGGTTTCACCTTTTTAACCTACACTTCCCAAACTGTTTCATGTATTATTTTCGCGAAGTAAACATTTGTATAGACAAATGCAAGTAGTATTGCTTACAACGTGTTCACTCTTTTCTATTTTTAGTCCGGTCATAACGAATTTGAACATGATGGCAAGAAGTACTACTGGGCTGCTTTCCTGGACGGGCTTCAGAGAGTGCTTTTGATCATTGATGACTTCACGTTAGCATACAGAGCTCAAGTGGTAAGGGATTGCTTTATCCTATTACGTCGATTAGTGGGGCGAAATGTTATTATCGTTCAAATAATTTTTTTTTTGCAATAACAGAGCAATTTCTCGCGCGCTGATTGTTCGACAGATATGATCGATGAGAGTAGAGACCGTGGAAGTGACGTGGTGGCGTAATTTAATTTTCTCTCTCGCGCGCGCCCGCGATTTTCCGAAAAAAGTTACTTCGTGTTGCTACATGTATTAGTAAGGTGTTTCATTAAAATTGAGAAAGTTAATACTGGGTAAATTTAAAAGTATTGACTGATAATACTCTGAAAACGAGGGTGATCATTGGAAAGTCGTTTGAAGAAAACGGAAATGTACAATCATAATTGTTTTTCTATTTTTCTGGGTTTCTTGCAAACATATAATAAAGTAAAAAGATTGACAATACATGTTATTTAAAAATTACAAATTATCTAAAATATCATTCCCTCCCATATATAACAATCGTCCCTCTTAACCCGAACCACCTTAACAGTTACTCTGAAATTGTTAATTATTATTAATAATTATTCCGTCGCATGTTTATAACTCTCTCTGTTAAATTTGTCTAGAAGTGTCCCTCTAAGCTTATTCTAAAACTATTAACATCAATGGTTAACTTAGTATTGTTGTCTAAATTATTCCAAATGTTGACTATCCTATAGTGGAATGTTTTGCCCGGTAGCAGACCTAAATAAAGGGATATTTAGCATCTGTGAATTTCTGGTTTTATTTCTGGTCTTACATGATCGTTCTTACCCTTTTTAGAAACGATACGCGCTGTAAAATATCTTTATTATCTTTATCTTTATTTCTTTCTTTCAAGGAACAAAAAGAGCGAAAATCACAGCGTATCACTTTGGATCTTCATAGTGTTGGCTTATCCCTTGTTAATGACGAGAAGAGCATTGAGGTCTCCTACATTGGAATCAGACCGTAAGTTAGTTTTTGATTCTTTCTTTTTTTATTATTCTTCTTCAGTATCGTCGTAGATCAGTTAAAGTGTGACATTTTGCTGGTTTTGAGGTTGTTACCTCAAAACCAAACGGACAACTTGAGCGCGTGTCAGACGTTTTCAAATCAAAGGAATTTTAGGTCTGAAACGAAGCTCAACCGTGAACCATGTTCAAGGCTCTAAATGGTCTCTCTCCTTCCTATCTTAGTGGTATCATTTCTTTCTGCAACCCAGTTTGCAATCTTAGAAATAAGGAAAACAAGCTACCAAACCATGAACAGGCTATCTTAAACGTAGTTTTGGGTACCAGCCTCCCGCCTAAAATATTGATTGTAAAATTAGCCAGCATTTTAGATGAGCAGGCTTACACCTAGGATCAAGGAAACTACTAATTTTAATTATACTATTGTAATACATACTGGTGATTTTACCCTGTCAAAACATGCGTTATGTATGTAGGAAGGTAGGTCTACTTTAAGGGGCGATCCCGCACCTATTTGAAAGATTGTTTTTGATTAGCTGGAAAAAAAATAGGGATTGTCACATGATAATGCCTCTATCCCTGAAAACAATGGAAGTGCAGATTAAAGGGGACCAGTGAAATAAGAGGTTTAGAACGGTGCAGGTCTACTGACTTTAAGTGGAATACAGCACCCTCACCCCACCACCCCCTGTCCCCTACCCCACCCCACTGAGCATGAGCTGAGAAACGCCCGGTCTCTTTGAAGAGAGCTTTAAGTGCTCTTTAAGTTCAAAAGAATGTGATGTTAATGACGAGGTGTCATATAACAGGGGTGTTGTCTGAGGTCAGCTACCATTGCTTTGTGCCTTGATAAACACCTTTGGGAGTAGACGAATACTGAATTCAAGACTATGCTTATAGGAGTGATGTCATCTGGGAGGAGCAGAAGAAAAAAGGAAGGTGGAAGGCCCTGAAAATGCGGCTCTGTGATGAGCTGGAAGCCGCTTGGACAAAAATAAGACAGGATGAGGCCGTGGGAGCTTCGGCTAGTTACACCTTCAAAAGTGGAGACCTGGAGGTAACTAACAATGATATTGAGACAAAAGCCTGTTTTCGATAAAATCGCTTGACAAAAATTGACTTCACAGAGTTATATTAATCTGTAAATAGTTTTATCATTATTATTATTATTATTATTATTATTATTAATTATTATTATTATTATTATTATTATTATTATTATTGAACTGTACATAGCTTTATTTTATTTTATTTTATTTTATGACTGACATATTCTCAGATTTTTTTTACTGCAGATAGATATTTTATACTGTATCTTAGTGTTTTTGTTTTCCTGTTTTCGTTATTTTTGCTTTGGCAGTACCTGTAAAATAGCGATGCTTGCAATACTGTTATGTACTAGACCACATTGAATAAAAAAGGTTACTTACTTACTTATCGTCTGAAAGGCGTGTTCGCCTCTTAGGCTATGTTCACACTATACCCGACACGAAAATCTATCGGGTATAGTATGAACACCCATACGATAAGCGGCTCTCTACTTTAGAGATGAGCGCGGCACAGCTTTGCTCCATTACAGAAATCGCACCGAAATTGCTGTTGTTATGTGTGAACAGAAGCCCTATCCGGTATAGTTTTTTGAGCCGGCGCAAAAGGTATCCGCTATGCTGTGAACATAGCCTTAATCTTTTTGGGATCACTGGGACGCTCGAGACCATCCGGACGTTCATAGAGGAACTGGTCTAAATATGGACTTTATTCTATGTTCCAAATAGACTTCTGTATTATACAACTATTCCCCGAAGGGGAGGGTGTATTAGTGGATAGATACCGAGGAACGAAGCGTCAAGGTGTATTTCTAGTGCAATGTACCAACTCTGAGGGGGATAGTTGTTTTATTATTTACCAAAGTAGTCGGATAAAAATTTACAAAGTTTTTTTTTTTGTAAATGAAATACGTCCCTTAGTAAGAGCTTTGTTTACGAAGGTTTTTTTGCTCTGCTTTGGGCCTCATGGCTTGTGTGCTCCTTATATAACCTTTTACCTTCACCTTCTTAATCAAATCTCTCCCCTCTTTGCATATTTCTAGGTTGACTTTCATTTGATGGAGATTATACGACCCTCCCGTCGGCCCATCAGACGTTCATTCACCCCAGGGGTATCCCTTGAGTACGCAGCGTCGCCGAATGAACTGGAATTTTTTGCCAAAATTAACTCGGTTCAGGTGTGTAAAGACAGCAGAAGAGGGTTGTAAAAGAGTGACTTTTCTAATACTTGTATATTGAAATCACGCCATTTTTTCTTAAGTGAGCGTAAAGAGAATCCGAGACTTCCTGTCAGTCGATCTCTCCATGCGGTCACGCAGCTAATAAGATTAAAGAACATTTGAAAAAGTATGAGAGAATCCAGGAAATGAGAAATGTAAAGACTAAAAATTAAATTGTCACGGAATTTGTTTTCGATCTGAGGAAGAGCAATCCAATTATTTTATTCCCCTTATGTAACCACTTGTTAACAGTGATCTAAGATTGTGGATGAAACGCACAAAATTATTTGTAACTTCAGCTTGACCTTAGAGGGCAGTGGAATCTTTTTTTCAAAATGTCTTACAGTTTTTACCTTCCGTCTCCAACCCATGCATTGTCGTAACTCAGTAAAAATCGCCAGTACACTCCTAGTATACGTGTTTAGCGTTGTATCTGTGTGGGGGAAGGAGCTGAGCCTGTGTGTAGTTTCATTTGCATGTGTTTCGCGTTCGTGACAAAAACTCCTCGAATGCAAAATTGTCCCAGAATGGGTCGCACTCGAGCGAATTCTGTTTACTTTTTTTTGTGTCACCGTTTGAGCTCCTCCTAATGGTACCCCGTCGACCAACAATGCCGAAGGATCTGGGTGGGAAAGGTAGATCTTTTAAAATAACCCACAAAAAAGATAAACATTTTATTGAAAATGCCACTTGCGGGTTAATTAAAGAAACTGATACATCGCTACATTTCACCATTGTTTACAAGAATTTAACCTTAACTTATACCTTAATGTCAAAAACCAGAGTAATTGGTCAGTGTCATTTTCGGGTGTTATCGGACCGACACTCCACAATAATTCGCTCTAATGTCACCGCCAACCTCCCCTCCCCGAGGACATGATTTACATAACTGGGTGATACTTGATACTAATGCTGATGCAGTGGCGGATCCAGACCTTCAGATAACGGGGGGGGGGGGGGGGGGCG
>CALNXI010001755.1:57796-70296 GCA_942486025.1 Porites evermanni
CTGAAGGGATGTGTTTTTAGGTTGCAACAAGCTCTTGGGTTCCGCGTAATGAGAAATTTTTCCAGATACTGTGCTGTGAATAGATATGTAAAATAATGTTCAATAATAACATGTTGTTACTGTTACTGTAGTTTCAGAAATACTTGTCTCGCAGAACATCACAAAAGCTTGGGGAATGGAATGGCCAACAGTGTAAGATGAAAGGGGAAAAAAACAAGTGAAAAAAAGAACCAAAAAATAATAAAAAAAGGGGAAGAAAAAGTGTAACTTCACCTGGAAATCAGGGATGAAATGCACTATTTGGTGGTAAAAAACCAAACCTGTCCACAACATTGTCTCAAGTTGAGCACTTGGCTTGCTTTTGATGCCAATGGCAAATAAAAGCTCCCAATATTTGAGTATTTGGTTATTTTCTTAGCATGAGTACATTCCTCCTCTCAAAAAAAAGGTACGCATGCTACATCTTTCTTGATTTGTAAAATTCCTCAAATCATACAAAAGCCAAATACAATACAGTAAAAGCCTGTGACTAAGAACCAGCATTTTCCCAAGTTAGCTTAAACAAGCTCTTACGTAAATGGTAATAGCACACACTTAGGCTATTTAGGTTCTCAAATGCATGCCGGTTCTTATTTTCTGAAGAAAAAAAAACATGATAGCTAAGAGTATTTATTTTCAAAACATTTCACTGCTCCTTGGCAGTTTCTAGGCTGTTTCAGGCATTTAGTAGACTGCTCCGGGCATTCAGATAGTAAAGAAATGGTGAGGCAAAGTTTGTTGTCAGTGCAGAAGCTATTCACACGACTGAAAAGCTCCCTTCACTTATCATTGTTATTGCAGTTGCGAAAGGGGGTAAATCTACAGCACTCAACTTTATTTTACACAGCATAAGCTACGATGGCATCGCTGACACTGAACAGGTTGAAGAAATATTCGAAACGGGAAATACTATGGGTGCAACAAAGCGTGGAGTATGGATCTCAGACACGCAAATCAATGGTGGAAACAACAGATGGCAAAGTCTAATCATATTGGACATGGAAGGTACAGATCTCAGGCCTACTCTGGGACCTTAAGTTGCATAAAATTGCCTTAGGTTGCCTGTAGTTGTCTTAAGTCACTTTAAATCATTATAATCTTTATGAGGTTCAAATTGCCTCTTAGTTATTACTTTCCTAACTAGTTTTCTATTTCCAGAATGCATGACTTCTCATAAATTGTGTAATAACCCATGTTCAATAATATTAGTGATAGACCCACCCCACCCCCACCCCCACAAAAAACTCCCACAGTGACTTAAGACCATATTATTCATTCAAAATATTTCTCCATTTCTGATTGGCTAAAAGCACATGCATAATTCACCATAACCACCTATTGATGAGCAAATTTGGAAGAATTTTGCAGGTAATCAACCAATGATCTCAAAAGTGCAGCACCGCTGCAGGTTAATGCACTGTTAACCGAGAAGACCTGGGGACGAGGTTGAGTTGTTTTGGTTGTGAAAACTAAAATGGCGGATATTTCACTCGTTTTAGGGACCAGGTGAAATAATGGCCAAAAACATGGCAAGAACAGCAAGAAGACAACTCGAAGGGTGAGATCTGCTATTTGGGGAACATTGGTGGAGCTAAACAACCCTTAACGTGCACTATGGAAGATGAACTTAACGTCAATGGAGGTAAGCATGTTTTAGCTATGTTTTTAAACTAGGAATTATTTTGAACTTCAGCTTCATTCATTAATTGTTAATTAATTTCTTCTACAGCCCTCTAATTTATGCATTGAATTGCTTTAGGCAATTTAATACACCTAATAAATCGCTGTAAGCAATACAAGAATAATCATTCCTGTATTGTTTATGTAAATTTTAAATGACAATATATGGTACACAACTTTATCTGGTGACTTGTACGGGTATTTTATTTATTTCATCGGGGAGGTTTGTCTTGTATTTCCAAGTAAAAGTGTTGTTAAAAAGGCATTCAACGGTTCAGGATCTAGCTAAATTATATTAAACAGCCTGCAAAGAGAGTTGACAGAGTAGTGTCCAGGCAATAGCCCTGGGATACTGGATTTTATGATTGGTCCATCGAACTGTGTCTTTAACTTGCCTGGCTGGCAAGTAAAGTTTTTTTAGGGAATTCAGATTACAGAAGGACTGTAATCAATCCCATTGATAAAAAAAAAAAAAATAATAATAATAATAATTGGGGTAGTCAAAATGGCTTTCAGGCTAGTGCATGCTAGGTACATGTACAGCCTGCCTGAATAGCAAGCTGTAATAAAGCTGACTTTCTTTGCACCTTGAACAAAATATTATAATTAAAAAAGTGAAAGTCTCTTTCCTACTGCTTTGTGAGAGTTCATCAAAACCATTCCAAAAACATCAGAGAAAGACATTCCAGGTAACTAAGATCAAAACAGGTAGGTTGCACGGAGATAACAAAAAAAAAACAATAGAGAGGAGAGGTCGTTACGTCACGTTGCCACGGTAGCAAAATTTTGGATGGCAACAAACTGAAAAAGTCACTTAAAAGTCTATTCGCACTATTTCAAACTTTACCGATCTTATTCAATTTCATTTAATTTGGCAAATCTTAGCGAAATTTTCTTTGGGACCATATCTATTGTTATCTAAGTTTAGAAAAAGAAAGCGACAATTTTTTTGTTGTGTTTACCTACTCCATAAAGTGGGCTCGTGAAGTTAGGAAGTTCCATGTCGTAGTGGTGCAACGACGGCAAAGAAATGTACAAAACAGCGTGATACACGTGATAAATTGTTGTTTGTTATTATAAATATATTATTTTTTGCCGTTCTCCTTGCCGTCGCCATCGTTGTTGGTTTTGTTGTCATCCAGAAATAGTGCTACCATGATAACGTGACGTCACACTTCTCCTCTCTATTATTGCCACCACAAGATTAATCTTTTCTGGTAAGGAGGGCAAACAAGTTAAAGCCCAAATGTCTATCGAAAAAAGTGTCCATGTAAATTACCGAACTTAAGCTTAATCCTTAGCCAGATTTTAAGAGCAACCAATAATAAGTCATTTCTCCAGCACACAACCTCTGATCTGTATTTACTGTCGAATTATATCCATCTATCAGTGACAGAAGCACAATCACTCTTATAAACTTGAACACTTAGCTTAGCTTGTACAGTCGTCTCTTTGGGTCTTCCCTTCCAGATGGATATAAATTCAAGCTTTGTACATCGAAGGTGCGTAAAACTGCGCTTTGTTTATGTTGTCGTGTCCCTGCCAAGCGATTTGATGTAATTGACCATTATGCACCTCTCTCCTTCACTATATGGCCTACTCAAAGTAGTGTGGTTTGGTCACGTGACTAGCTGGTCCGGAGAAGGGGAGGGGGCGGGGCCGAGAAACAATGGAAATTAGCTTTCGAAAAATGGCGGATACAAATGCGCTTTTGTTAGTCTCGCTTGCGTAATCAGCGAGACTCATAATCTGCGACGCGTTTTTCGCCCCAGGGGGAGTGGACTACCCCCTTATATAGGCTATATAGGTATGTGCGGCGCTAAAGGGTATGGTTTTTTAGCCGTTTTGGTCTGAAATAGGGTATCAATTTCGACCATTTTCCTCTGAAATAGGGTACGGTTTAGCACTCTAGGTCTTGAATTGGGTATGTTTTTAGAAGAAGCTACTTCTTCATCATTTGGCGATAAGACCATTTCCCTTTTAGTGTTTACGCCAACCGTGTATTTGCCGTAACAGCTTGTCACGCGCCGGGCTCCAGGGCTTCAGGTCTGAAACAGAGTAGAGAAAATCACAAATTTTGTCTGAAATAGGCAAAGGGTTTCAGGAAACGTGCCGCACAACCCCACCCAATTTTTCTGGAAGTACCCCCCGGGGGTTTTCGTCGTATTTTATTCACAAATGGGGGGTCATTGTGCCAGGCGTTCCTTGCGGAGACCGTGGAAACTGGGACTTAGAATCGTTGCGCGATCGAAGCCACGCATTTTTTGCGAAGAAAGCTTAGGAAAGAATAATTTAGAACTTTTCCGAAACGTGTCGGTCCGCGAATTCTAACTGCGATGGTTGGGTCTTCTAAACGTTCATTGCATGCAAATTGGGTCTTGTGATGAGCATGCGATTATTTTCGGCGATGATTGAAATGACGTGCCATGTAAATCACTTTTTTGTTCTCTGGAAATGACGTAATTTCTCTGGAATCGAGGCCTTGAATTTTTGTTGTATTTATATACGCATATAGCCTGCGACCGCAGGCGTGTTTCCGGTCGTCGCTAACGCGCGTACTAAATCAATTCAAAAACAAGTAAAAAGTATCGACGTCGATAAAGTAGGAAGTAAAAAAACCTTTAGCGAGTAAATCCTGTTTCGTGTAGAATAAATCGCCTCCTCGTTTCTCGATCTAATCACCAAGCAAGCGAGTCTGACCCGCTGTAAGTGCGTTCTTGTTGTTGTCAATTGTACGTTGCGTTTTCGTTTGAAGGTCTCCTTTTAAATGGAAATTTCCGAGATAATAATGGAAACGTTTACACTTAGTACTGCCATCGGTTTAAACACGACGCATAATGCTTCACTTTATGCATCAGTCAATTCCAGCTGCGCCCAGACCCCCCCCCCCGGCTAGACCCCCCCCCCCCCGGCTACTGCGGGGCATTTTCCCGCCTTGTCAGTCCCCGGGTGGGGCATTTGCCAACCCCGGGGCCAATCCCGAGGTATTGACATGCAAGCGGTTTCCTATTAGAATATAACTACACACAGAGGATTTCACTGGGAGAGAAAGAGGATTGGCTCGTCTGTCAAGGACAGGAAAAATTTGAAGAAGGTTGTAAAGGCATGTTCTTGATTTTATGTATGCATTTCTTCATTGCTTATCGAGCGAGAATTACAGGGCGAAATCGGGAGCTACCGACGTAAATCGACGTGTTTTGGTTATTGAATCAAATTTCTGTTGATATTATTTAAAAACCATTCTTTCCTCTTCATAAACCTATTCATAACATAAAACTTTACAGCGCTCTATAATTTTAATGTCAATAATTTTACATCAATACTAAAATTATAAACTGGTGCATGTCGTCGCGGCGTGAAGTCTTAATTAGAATCCTAGCGCTATTACAAAGCAAGACGTCAATTGAAACAAAAAATCGCACATTGAAATGCTTAAAACGGCAATATTCGACTGTGCGATCAATGAAAAATGTTGCAGTGCTTGCGGAGGACGGGGCATTTGCCCTCTTTTCTCGTCCCCACCCTGGGGGATTTGACAGCTCAAGAGTACTACTGCCACGTGGAACAGAGCGAGGTTTGTTGAAGCTAAACTTAGTTGTTTCTGCTGGTATATATGTACTCATGAAATGAACCCGGCTGGAAAGTTTCCAAAGCGACCATGGGAAGAGAGTACGGTTCCCTAGCGAAGCAAGTAGTTGAAAGTATTTGAGTGTTTTGTTTGACTGAGACAGGAAGGAGCAATATATACGGCGAGAACGACCAACTATATTTTGAATGCAATTGGAAAATCACCCTCTTTCCCAAACGTGTGAGGACAAACATTGGCAGAGCAACTGCCAAGACATACAATGGGGATCGTCATTTCCATAATGTGCAATATCGATAAGTGATTTTAAATGTTTTAAATTAATTACTTTAATGTTTGTTGTGAAATTTTGAAAAAAAGACACTTGTCAATATAAAGTTTTTGCTACAAACCATCTTACAGTATTTTACAGAGATGCATTGAAATACTGTCTTTTAGGGTTTTATTTTTTGGAAAAAGAAATGCAGGAAACATTAATTTTTTATATTGGAAAATAATGCATTTAAAGGCTAAGAGTAAATTTACCCGTTTGGTCTTCGTGGAGTAGAATGGGTTTGGAATCAAGGTGCTCGAGAGGCTGGGACTGAGTGGTAAAGGATCAGGCGTGACTGCACAGGAAGTAGAGTTGCTGTATCCATAGGCTTTGACCGAAGGGTATGATAAGTACAAAAGGGTCGACTACTCTGCTTTGGGGTTGTTGATCTGGGCGAACAAACTGATCTATTAACATGTTAATATAACACTGTCTTAGAATTGAACACTCTACAGCCGGTACAGCCGATAGTCAGGCGAGTTGAGCAAATGCTGAATTACTCGTAGATCTACTTCATTAGTAAAGCGGTTATATGTAACTAGTAAAGTAGTTATCCCGAGCGAAGCTCGGCGCGAAGCGCCGAGAGCGCAGCGACTTTATAATCTCGTCGCGCGCGCAGTCTGCTAACCGCGCGTGGTCTTAGGTAGCTGCAAAATTGGATGCTTTATCAATCTTTTCATGGATATATATTCTTGGTGTCCGCCAATGACGTCATGGAGCATTTTGCGTTTCCAGGAAACATAAACTTTGCCGCCGATGACCGAGGCGCATTCATGTATTATTCATGAAAGGCTGTTGTGTTTACTCATCGTCTGTGAAACAATGTTTGCCATCGGTGAATCACGAACAATTTCCCATCCAAATAGCCAAATGACACAGAACTGCAATGCCAAATGTACCCAGTTTTTTTTCCACAACCTTTGGGTGGCCTTATACTCACTCATATAATTAATACTACTGTTTTGAGTTCTCCACTGCTCTTTGTTAGCCTCAAATGTGAGAGCAAAACCGGTGGGATTTTAAGACAATTGCATCGTTCATTTGTATACATTCCTCACTAATGTCGTTATTCGTCATTAGCACGGGTTGTCACTTATTCTAAAGAATATATTACATCATACATGCTATTGAGGCTAACACATGCAGAGCAACAGACAACTTGAAACTGGAGTATTACTGAGACAATGTAATTATGAGGCCAATACATGCACATAAAGTGAATATTGCATGTTGTATTCTAGTGTTTTTTCATCATGATGATCACTACTTTTGCCTGCTAGGATCAGGAATTGATGCATGTAAAACTAAAAAGGTTAGAGAGCGTTTTAGGATCAAATATTAAAGTTTATTTGCTTGGTTCTTTTGAAAAAACTGATTAGGTTTAGTCACACCTCTATCGTAGAAGCCCAAGGGTATAGAAGCCTTAAGTATGTGAAGCGAAACATATAATATAATCAGCCGTAGTGTAAGAATGTTACACTATTTAATTGAGTTTACGAATTACATGTTGAAAAAATAGCTCATATGTCAGTGGTGTGAGCGTATGTATCTTTGTGGCTTTGTGGCTTTGTCTGTTCAGATGTGTGTTGCACGGGCCAATAAGCTTAAAGGAACTATGAGTTGATTCTTAGGAACCAATGAGATCTTGGCATCTTAACATGACATTGCTAAAGGTCAAAAAAGGGAAATTTGAGACTGCCATCTTGATTCTTCACAATGTATCCGTCTTTTATTACGGCTACAAGGGTTTAGAAGCATTACATTTACGTATCCTCATGATTCAAACGCTGTATATGTTTAAGGGTTCATATTTTAGTGTGGGTGCTGCTTCAAGACATTTCTGACCTAATCCGGCTATGGCGGACAGTGCAACGCACGTATAGATCGTTTTCACTGTCATGCACCAAAAATATGAATTGGAAACCGTCCAGTGGAAGAAGTCAAGAAAATGAAATGTTATAAAAGGCTAATATATAAACAATTTGTCCAAGTCTGAGGTCTTTGCGGCCCACAGTTTCTGAGTTATTTGCCGAAACGTTTCACGCACCTTTGCAGAGCTTTGTATGGAGACGCCATATTGGTGTACGGTTTTGGTGCACCAATATGGCTTCCGGAATTCAACAAAACATCTGGAGTTCACGTTTTCAGAAAATCAAGAGGAGAGACATTTTATTCCACGAGACAGCATTCCTATTTTGATGTCACGCACTGTGAAAACTCGGAAGTTCAAATGGCTGTATTTTCGAAATGAAACATGCTACGGAAATGGAAACTTGTACAAAGATTTACTTTTTGTCTATCTTCAACCTAGTGTGAATAAGAATTCGTAAAACCTCGTTATTTTGACTTTACAATCTGATGACGTCACTGTGAAAACCATCTATTTCATAATTCAGGAGTTCTGTTTCACCTACTTCAAGGCAGTGTATGAAAGATCATATATTTTCAAAGTTCTTTAAATGAAACAATAATTGGTATTTAGATATGGACTTTCATTCGAAAGTATGTGGTCTGTAAATTGTGGTTTCAGAAGTTTGAAAGACAGCTTGTTTTTGTTTTTTTTTGAAAGCTGTACCGAGATGCGAGGAAATGCGTGTACGTTAGGTTTCCGCCGTCAAAACGGCCGTTATTCTTCTGAAAAGTATCTGTGAATTCGTGTTTAATAGGGCTCGATCAACTTTACACAGGTCGTGCTGGCGGAAGTTCTAGGGAAAAGCCTTTGCATAAAATATTATCGAGGCTTTCGTAATGTTTTTCCCGTGGCGTAGTGGTAACCAAACGGCCTGGCGCGTTGAAGGTCCCGAGTTCGTTTCCGGCTAGAACATATTTTTTCTTTTCTTCTTCTTCTTTTTTTCTTTCTATTTCTTTCCCTGCGATTCACGTATTTCTAGTTTTAACCAAATTTTTGTTAAGCCCGGGCTTAATGGCTTAAAGGCAGCTGCGCCACTGGTGTTAAAATGAAATGAAACATTTTTTCTAAATTTGGTCAACACCAGAAGCCGCTAACTGGCTTTAAAGAATAACCGGTGGGTTTAAAGACCAATCAGAGAAAGAGAAATATTTGAAAGCCTTATGATAGGAGATCATTTTGAATTTCGGCCAATACAGTTGAACTCTGTTAATACAGTCATCAATGGGTCAAAAAAAAATTGGCCGTATTAACGAGGGTTTTTGTTTCAAGAAAATGAATGGCGGTTTTGCCAGGCGGCCAAAAAAAGTGGCCGTAATAACGAGGTGGCCGTAAGGCGGGGTTTCGCTGTATCTATTTCCAGCTTTTGACAGGTCCTGAAAGCACCACATTATATTAAAAAAGACGCTATGGGAGCGTGCACTTCGGCGTTGTGGTTGTGGATTAATTGTGAATGCGGAGGAATAATAAGAAATGATATTTTTCCGGATACCCTTCCATACAAATACCCCCTACTTTTGTCCTTGTGTGTAACAGACATCTTAAGTTCTTCACCGGAAGTCTGCTAGGTGAATGACCGCGTAGCTGTAACCCAATTCGATTATAATTTCTGTAATGAATAAATTGCGCACGACGAGATCTGTACAGTACCGCAAATGAACCCTGGCGGCAATTGATCCCCAGATAGAAAATGATCCCTAGAATGGACCGCAAATGATCCTCGACCGTAAGTGATCCCGAGAAGAAAATTTGGAATAGCTTGAACTCAAGTTACTGGATCATCGCGTCAAGTTTATTATCATTACAAATAGAATATTCAACTGAACAAATTTTGTTTCACATGCAAATGAATGTATAATAAAAAAAAGGAAAGTGACTGAAAAAAATCCATTTAAAGCTTTTTCAATCAAAGAAACACAAATACACCTTTCAGTAAACTGAATAAGACTTCAAGATGCCTTAGTGAAAGAGATAATAATAATAATAATAATAAAGTAATAATTAAGTCTTTATTCATCAAAAGATAAAAACACCTACCTTTTGTTACAAGTAAGCGTAAGAAATTTTAAGAACGTAAAAGGTAAGAATTAAAAAAAATCTAGTATATTACATAACTAATTTTAAGAAGATTTTTCTCAAATTCGATCTACAGGATACTGCCGAAGAACTTGAAAAAATAATATTTTTTAATATCGCGAAAGTCCTTGGAACCGAAATTTAGTCCTATGGACCGACCCAAGATAATTACTTACTCTATTGCGACCCCTCTTACAATAATTTCCGCTTACCCGTGCCATCGTTCATCCCCTGATTTTGTGTCTTTGTCACTGTCTCTCCAACAACAAAAGTACAAAAAATGAATACACAAGTTAGTCAGGCTAGTATCGACGGCGACCTTATAACTAGCCTCGACATGTTGATGAGTTTTAGTTTTTAGTTGCTAGTCAGTTGTATTTCGAATTAAACCGAAAACCTGTTCAGAGCGATAAACATGTTTCCATGTTCCCGCATTTTGACATTTGTTTATATTACTTGTTGTTCCGGGTTCCGTATGTATGAATGTCAGACTGTTAATCACATTCTGTAGACTCAAAAGAAACTACAGGTGTCCCAAATTTCGGGCGTTAAAACTTTTGATCAAAACTTTATTCTTGCATGAAATTTTTAGAAGGTGTTTATTGCTCTATCGAGTGCATGGTGTTCAGAATTTCAGTAACCGGCATTCCCCTTGGTTATTTTATCACATTCTGTAGCCGTTGCAGCATGGAGTGGGATACAGCATGTAGAGCCACAGATGACTCTATTTTAAGAACAACATTCTTTTTCCCCTCAAAGCGTTTAGGCAACTGGAAAATATATACTTTAAGCATTCATCCAAAAAAGATAATCATCCCAGCCCCTATTCACAGTAACGCTTTTGTACCTCTTTACAGATTTGAGACGAGCTGATCGTTGTTTTGCAGACTAAGCAGAGGTTTTGTTGCCATCTCACGGGCCTCTAACCTTCGCTTTTCATGAAACTGCTCTAGACATGGCTTGCAAACTATTGTGAGAGCTATCTCGTCGAGTTGTCTCTTTTGTATCTAACCTTCCTCAAAACTATTTTAGCCGATTTATTGAGGACTATCAGTCTTCCCCTTCTTTTTTTATCTTCAAAACCTTCATTTCTCCATGACTATTTCACCACCGAAAATTCGGATTTTTCCATTTTTTTATCTGTTATTTCTACTGAAAAGCCGGTAAATCGAAGCAAACATGCTTATGCTCTCACGCAGCTGAACGTTTTTGCGTTTAGAGGGTTTTTTTTTCATGATATTCCCAAAAAACAAGGAAGGAGTTTGAGCAAATGGGGCTACAAAATACAAAAAATATGTGGCGGGAAAATGTACTCGCGCACGCGCACCTTGGAGCGGAAGTACACAAATATCGAATATTAGAGTCACAAGATGGCACAACAAGTATAAAATATTAAATTTTATTGAAAGACACAACTTTTGCTTAAGCGATTTGCTTACCAATTCCAATCTTACTACATTACAGTCTTATAAAGTAGAGGAACGAACTTTTGGGACACCCTGTAAAATGTTTTGAAAATAAATACTTGAGAACACGAAATTTACTAGTCCTTAAATCTCCTGTTATGTAGAAGGTGCCAGACTTTCTATTTCCAGACAATTTCAGCTCTTCGGCGTTAAAATAAGAGCCGGACAAGTTATTAATACTGCTACTCTGTTTCCTGCCTAACGTCCTTTCACAGCAGCAAAACATGGGAACTTACTAGAAACAATTGTCAAAAGAAGCAGAATGGTTTAAACTATGGTTTTATTCATTTCACCGTTTTACGCTTTGTTCTAGTACTCAGCACCTTTCATCATCCAAGTCTAAAATCCATTCCATTCCTCCACTTTTCACGGGATCTTTTTCGGTGGACAGTGGGGATCATTCAGCTGATCATTTGCGGTACAGTACAGATCGATCTCAGTTCCACTTCTTTTATTTCCTCTACAACTAGGAGTAATCGGAGCTTAGACAGTTAACTCGTCTGCGAAGTGAGACGCACTGAAAATTGCTTTAACTTGCATCTCGATTTCGCTCGAATTTTGAAGCTACTAGCCCAATTGGCTTCAATGTTTTCCGTAAAATACTTTTGCAGTCAATATTTCCAGCCAGAATAATAATAAGAATAAGAATAAATCAAAGAACTCGAAGATATCTCGAACTAATTTCGAAGCAACTTCAGGACATCCGAATGCAACTTTGAAACATTCCTGAGCCTCGCGAATCCTTTACTTCGCGATCCGCCGAAGTAACTAGCTTTCGGATTCCACAAGCAAAAATTTCCCGGAATTCGGATGACCTCTCATGAGGCGATCACGCGACTTTTAAGACTATCAAATAACCTCGTTTGTGAGACAGTGAATCTTCTTCCTTCTGCTTAAGGCAGTAATCCCGTGAGGGTGCTGTTTAAAGGGTAAGTACTACTCCTTATATGATTGGGTGTGTTCGCTATATTTTGTATCGATATGAAATTAAGTACAATTCTACGGTCAGTTCTAGTGAACAGTTTAGTAGAAGCGAGTTGATTAACGGACCTTTTTCAGGCTTAATGTATATGAAGGGGTCTTTGGTGTAGAGACTTGCAGCTTCGTGGAAGTTTAATTTGTTTACATTCAGCAAAGTTTACTGAAAGATGCATTATCTGTCATTGCATGTACTGCAGCTTTCTATTCTTTGTATAAACTTTTAAATTTGTTCTGATAGTAATCAAGTCAGGAAACTGAGTTCCGTGTTTGTGCGTAATTCTCTTAGCTTAGAATTGATAAGTAAAAATCCAAGAAAAGCATATTCTCGGTTTTCACATAACGTCACCAAAATTCAAACTTAGGGAATTATTGATTCTCCTGATTTTCTACTTTCATAAGGTATTACAGCAGCTCAACACCTTTTTTCATTCTAATTTTTGGTTCGAAAGG
>CALNXI010001755.1:75296-80296 GCA_942486025.1 Porites evermanni
AGTTAATCGATCAATTCAAAATGAGATCGACCTTTTTTTTTTCTTTAAGGAAACAGCTCAGCTTAACTTCGTCATCATGGTAGAAGGAGCTCGGCAACTATCCCCAAAGGAGCTCCTCGTCTATGAAGCCTTGAAGAATGCAGCTACAATAAAAGACATTAACTCTCTAATGTCAGAAGACGAAGTAAATTATAAGTTGGTGGATGATTACCTGTTTAGAGAAAATACGTCGAAGACATTGGCTGGACTGACAATGCAAAAGGCATTGGGTGGATGGCCACGAAATCGGAAGAAAGTGGTTCAGTTACTGAAGATTCAGATTCAGAAAGGAGCAGATTTTCTCAGAACGTTGGCCGTCGAAAGCAAAAGCCAAGCGCCTCGTGATCGCCTAAAAATTTTACTGGAAATCATCTTTTCAGAAAGTATTGTTCCTTTGGAACCGGAACCAGACGCTGGGAACAACAATAACCTCAATTTGGAAGAAATTGCCGCTAAAGCTACGGAAAACACAGGTTTTCTCTGGGCTATCGATGGCGTGTATCATTACTATTGCCACAAAAAGAATCAGAATTCGGTGCCAGCTGCCCCAAGTGGTCAATACAAGACCCTCGAAATCAAAAGAAAAGAACTGCTGCTCCACAAAATCGAAGCTGATCCATATTTCCGTAGCTTGACATGGCTTCTGGAAACAAGCTTTCTTCCTAAAGGTGACAAGGATGCCCCGAATCCCAAGAGCAGATATCAATATCAATCGCTTCCAGGGAGTGAAGAATTGAATGATGATGACATCATCCTGGGAACACTACGGCTTGTTTCTGACATTAGAGATGAAATACCAGCCACTGATTCTTACCTCAAGAGAGAATATCAACATCTTTCCGACCAGTCAGAAGAATTCGCTGTGGCACTAATTGATGAGGTCCAAGACGAAAAAGATCTTTCTGCAGTCATTATGATGGATGATAAATTCAGTGGAGAAGATGCCTTCAAAGATTCGTTGACATGGACGAGAGAAGAAAACGTTTCATTGATCCAACGTGCCATCAATCTACGATGCAAGGCTGTAAGTATTAATTCATGAACTTGGATAGGGGGTCTTACTTTACTACCCCTTTCCGCCTTCCCAACATTTTGAAAATGCACCAAAAAAACATATCAGTCCTTTTTTTTAAGGAGAGGAGGGGAGAGGAGAGAAGAATTTTACATTGAACCATGATTATAACCAAAATTTACTTTCCTGTTTTCCAAATCAAGTTTGTAGTGAGCAAGAACTGCCAGCATCTGCTTAAGAAAGTGGTATTTGGCCAATCGTTATACAGACTTTGGGATAATGCAGGAGTCATGACCGACACAGGGATGCTGTCACTTTTGACTCTTTTGGGGAAGGTTATTCTAAGTTTCTTTTGTGCTACGTTTATGACTTTCCTCGCGGTTCCAGTATACGTTGTTCTCTCACTTGTCAGTTGGTGCCTGAATATTAAGTGGTCTGCCTGTAGATGTTTTGAGTTGTTGGAGCGCCCATGCCAGAGATTTCTCCTTGAACTATGGTGGTTCATAGGCTTCCTCAGTCTGATCATTATTACATCAAGTGAAAAGAATTTCCGCAGTCAAAGATTGCCGTCTGGTTTGAGCTTGCCAGGTAAACACATCTTATTCTCAATATCTTACCCTCAGTAGCATTGTGATAGTTCGAGAGTTGGGTCAAAGGGCGCGCCCGTTGTGGCTGAAAATCTCCTACCAAATCTCCGGAGAGATCGATAGTCATTTCACACAGGGCTTTTACTGCCATTCGGCCTACATGTATCATATTTTTCGGAGTATTATATTTTTTTTTATGCGATACTTACTTTGCTTTAAAACAAAACATCATCATCATCCTCTATCGTCTATCATCCTCATTCGTTCTGATTGTTCTACTATTAGTAAAAATGCTGTGTGGATTAGGTTCTCTTTTTTATTTACTGGGGGTTGGCGGATAAACTAATCTCGGACTTCGCCTTTTATTGTTGTTCCGCCATGTATTCTTCCTTGTATGATAAATCTGTTAACAACGTAATAAACAAACAAATCAATCCGTCAATCAATCAATCACCATTATCATCATTACCACCACCGTCATCATTATCGTCACCACCACCACCACCAACAACAACATCATCACCATCACTACAATCATCACCATTACCATTACCATTGCCATTACCATTACCATTACCATAACCATCATCATGACCGCCATCATCACCATTATTATCACTGTCACCATCATCATCATCATCGTCATTAACATTACCATCAGCTTCTTCACCATCATCATCACAACTGTTAATTTTTATTTTCTCTTGTCAGATATTTTGGTGTTTGTTTTCGTGGTAACATTTTCGCTTCGACGCCTCATTTGTTTTTGGCGTTATCTTTTTACGATTCCACGTTACCGGCGAAACTGGCGCCTTATTCTTCCAGAGTTCCTCACTTTTGTGGAATGTGCCAGCTTGTTGTGTTTTACTACAGCGTTTTCGCTGTGGATAACACGATGGAATGATCTAGATGGATGGCGACCATCAGATGAAGACTATCAATTGGATGACGTTTTTTATTCCTTGGCATCGTTACTTAGTTTCTTCAGGCTGGCCCATTATCTAAAGGTTAGGGAAATTATTAACTCAGATTTAAAATAAAGTCGAGAAAGAAATGGATGGGTGGATGAATAGGGGGGCGATAACAAAATAAACTGTTGTTACTTTTTTCCTTAGGCTCATCATACTTTGGGCACCTTAAATCTGTCTCTCTACATGATGATCACGAAAGATGTCTTATATTTTGCAATCATCTTTGTGATGCTCCTTTACATTACTTTTGCGACCGCACTGGAGAAAATGTATTCATACTTCGTCGTGGACAGTGGCAAGAATGCAACTCACCCACTAGCCAGGTAGGCGGCTAATATAGAGCAGTCTTCGTGTGACTGTGAAAAGCTCGCGGCACGAACACGGTCGTGAAATGATACAGGGTAATACTAATCCTGAAAATAGCACGGTTACGACAAGGCACCCAATCTTCATCCAATCAAATGTATAAAGAATGCGACCCACCAACTAGCCAGGTAAGGTAATTATTATACCCTGCTAAAATTAAGGCCAACATGCAACTTAAACCAAAATTGATGGATGACGAGACTTACGTTCGTAATTCTCAGTTCTTAACCCCAATAGGCAGTTTCCTTGACGTTCGAGAAAATTTAGAATTTGACTGATTTTTTGAAGGGAGGAAAATTGGAGAACCCATGAAAAAACTCTCGAAGCACAGAAGAGAATCAAAAAATGCAAAACCATACAGTCTTTACAGGTTTTGTCGTAACGTTTGTCTTTTTTTCTTTCAGCTACACGAGAACCTACGATAACTTGCTTTGGGCAATGCTGGGATCAGACGAGAGGGAAGAGAGTGAAATCAAAGATACTCGCTATGCCTACATTAAGAAATGGGAGGAGATATATATCGTCATGTTTATTGTTTCTGCTGTTATTGTTGCGTTTAACATGTTAGTCGCCACAATGAATCACACTTACGAGAACATCATGGTAAGTATATATAAGTCATTTGAAGTGTTTCCGCGCGCGAAACAAACGGTTCTGACTTACATGTAAAGCAACATGTACTGCCGTAACATTGAAATGTGGCTTCTCGTAAGAATGGTTCTCGTATGAGTGGGAAACATATGGTTCTGACTTACAGAACGTACGCGGTACGACATACCGTAATATTGAAGTGGCTTTCAGTGTCTTTCAGTGTCTTTCAGTTATTCATTGAGAACATGTAGTTGTATTTATGGCACATGAATAAGGCTGCAGTACGACTACACCTATTTATCGTATCGTTTCCCACTTATTTGAAAACCACACTCTAAAGCAAAACCTTTACTCGCTACATCATTCCCATTCTAATCTGTGTGTAGTTGGCTTTTTCTGTATTTTGTATTTTCTGCATTCCTTGTCGCCTGGCACGTCTTCCAAAATAATCTTCCTTTAAAGACTTGACGCGAAGTTCACATTTTATAATTATATTATTTAGCGGAACGTCGATAAGGAGTACGTGTTTTCTCGCACGAGGATGTGGATGGAATACATCGCTAAAGACCGCTCGTCCCTACCTCCACCTCTAAATCTGGCAGACATCAAATGCCTTTGTACGGTAATGCATTCTGTCGTTATTATCATCCTCATCCTCATCACCCACATCGTTATCTTCATCACTATCATCTGCATCGTCATCACCACCACAACTATCATTATTACCGTCATCTTCTTCGTCATCATCATCATTGCCGTCATTGAAACATTTCCCCTCTTTATTCCAGGCAAGAAACAAGGCATTTCAAGAAGACCGCTTCAAGGAAAAGCAAAAAGAGGTAAACGAGTTGTTGAAAGTTGTTATATCCACCCACCCCTCTCTCCCTCCCTCCCTCCCTCCCCCCCTCCCTTCCATCCTATCATTTATAATGATCGCTAACATCTTTTATCTTCCTCTTAACTCCGCAGAGGATTTCCATAATCAAGCGTCTTGTGTTCCGATATCTGCTCCGATCCTTGGGACTCAACAACTCAGAATATTCTCACGATATTCTAATTCAAAGTCAAAGCAGCGCTTGTCAGTCGCCCTTTGTCGTTTAGGACGTAACGAATCATGCATAACCACATGCGCACACAGTTTTGGCTGAAATCAAGAGCGTTGCCTCACACTGCTGTGGTTGTGGGTTGGATGTACGCAAAAATTAACTTGTACTAAATTCCAATAGGCCACGTGTGAGATATTAAAATTCAAAAGTAGGTTGAGTTTGATCGTTCGGGTGAACGTAGTCCTGAATAGGACTGTTATTGTTGACAGTGACTGTCGTTTCGACAACCTGTGCGGTAGTCATCTTCAGAGTCAAAGTGAGTTGTATCACGCCAGTTGATGATATTATACTCTGGTTATTGATCTGATAGGTCAATTATGGGTTGTGA
>CALNXI010001755.1:85296-89108 GCA_942486025.1 Porites evermanni
GCAGTGAGCGGTGTCCGGGAGGGGCATGCGACATTGAAGGCGAATTCAAAGACATTTTTAAACAAATTGATTTGATGAATGCCTTTATCGGCATGCGAGCGGATAAACCATACAATAAATTTTACACCCACGCGGTGAGTCATAATGCATACTCGAACGTCATTGCTGCTCTGAAGATTGTCAGTGAACATGAAGACGAATTCCGTGTTGCGCCATACGCATGCAAAGCCATCAACGCCATTCCTGCTTGCCAGATCGCGAACTTTTACCCGCAGTATCTACTCCTCAATAAAATGAAGAACGACAGACTCAAGGTAGAGGGCACTCGAGATCTTAGGCCGTATAAGAACACAGATAACGCCAAAATAATTGAATTGAAGAAAAGCGCAATCAAGCATTTTGAATTGCTAAGTGCCATAGATCGACTGGATGAGAATCTACGAGCTGAGGTCAAGGGGATTTCGGAATACTTTAAAGGCGTCGCTAAGTTCGACGAAGGAATAGCTGACCCAGATCAAGCCTTCATAACCACCAAACTTGACGAATTTAAAGATTCGTATGGAAAGATTGAAAAAAAATTGAATGAAGATATGAAAGGTATATTAGATGTCACGAATACCATTTTAGGAATCGAAGTTGCCGATAAAGTAGCGTCACTCGTCGCTAAGATCTTGTTGGAATCGAATCCTGTTAAGATGATCTTTGCTGGTGCTGATGCCGCTGGAATAAAGGAAGCTACAGATGAGCTAGGCCAAGCTTCTGCGAACTTGGCAAAAGGTATTACACTGGCTGTGAAGTTAGTCGACCTTGGAAACGACGCCCGTGATATAACAACTGCTTTGGAGGACAATCAAGAACAAATCAAAACCCGCATTGAATTAGTCGAGAAGATCAAGAAAAACGAGGCAATCACGATAGACGATGATGCATACCAGTTCATTGAAGAGTATAATAATTATACACCTAAGGTAGATCGAAGCCGTTTAGCCAAGAACATTGAGATGTGGGGAGCTTTCCAAGAGTCCACGTGCGACTTGCTAAACGGAGTCGAGGGAATGCCCGCAAACATCGCAAAGGGTGTAGCCGGTGGATTTCTGTTATGCGAAAAGTTGAGGGGAACAATAGCGGAGTTTAGTGCCTTGAGAGAGGATATTTTTGATTTTCAATTCGATCTCATGGATGTTCTTGCAAGAGTCATACGAGGAAACGTCGCTAAAAAATTGTCCATCTCCATCCAGAAAGAAGACGGTGATTTCTTACAGGCTGACCAGCTTTTAGGAGGCTTTTTCATGACGCAGATTTTTCTTCAGTCTCAAGCCTGGCTCTACTGTGATAAACTTCAGTACGGAAATAATGGGAAACCGGTCGAGGCGTGTAATACAGAGAATGGGGTCTTCACCAACAAGGAGTTGGACAACATCGTCGCATATACATATTGTGATTTCAGCGGACACTGATGCTGGTAGCTATTCCTCTGCCGAGTCAGAAATGCTGTTTAAGTTACCAGAAGAGCATATTTCTTACGTAACAGTCTACCAAGAGGGACATAGAAAAGCTACTTGTCCTGATGAAATCCCAAACCCTTACAGCCTCTGTGGAAATCTTCCAAAGATATGCCACAGTTCTGCGAGTGTACCGGGAAAAAGCCTGCTCCCAACAACGCTATCCAGATGGAGGATACACTATACCATGCAGTCNATCAAAACCCGCATTGAATTAGTCGAGAAGATCAAGAAAAACGAGGCAATCACGATAGACGATGATGCATACCAGTTCATTGAAGAGTATAATAATTATACACCTAAGGTAGATCGAAGCCGTTTAGCCAAGAACATTGAGATGTGGGGAGCTTTCCAAGAGTCCACGTGCGACTTGCTAAACGGAGTCGAGGGAATGCCCGCAAACATCGCAAAGGGTGTAGCCGGTGGATTTCTGTTATGCGAAAAGTTGAGGGGAACAATAGCGGAGTTTAGTGCCTTGAGAGAGGATATTTTTGATTTTCAATTCGATCTCATGGATGTTCTTGCAAGAGTCATACGAGGAAACGTCGCTAAAAAATTGTCCATCTCCATCCAGAAAGAAGACGGTGATTTCTTACAGGCTGACCAGCTTTTAGGAGGCTTTTTCATGACGCAGATTTTTCTTCAGTCTCAAGCCTGGCTCTACTGTGATAAACTTCAGTACGGAAATAATGGGAAACCGGTCGAGGCGTGTAATACAGAGAATGGGGTCTTCACCAACAAGGAGTTGGACAACATCGTCGCATATACATATTGTGATTTCAGCGGACACTGATGCTGGTAGCTATTCCTCTGCCGAGTCAGAAATGCTGTTTAAGTTACCAGAAGAGCATATTTCTTACGTAACAGTCTACCAAGAGGGACATAGAAAAGCTACTTGTCCTGATGAAATCCCAAACCCTTACAGCCTCTGTGGAAATCTTCCAAAGATATGCCACAGTTCTGCGAGTGTACCGGGAAAAAGCCTGCTCCCAACAACGCTATCCAGATGGAGGATACACTATACCATGCAGTCGGGGATAGAGGAGAAGAAATGGAAAGCTCCAAGATCCAAAACCAATCTATACTTCATTGCCAAGTTGAAACTGCGCATGCTCCCGTCTGGTTGATAAGGGAAAGAAGAGCAAAGGCTTCAAAGACGAAGGAGAAGTGTTGTCGAGGCAACACATATCGTTTCTCATTGGTTAGCCAAGAGTGCAAGGATTGTCCCACGGATTCTACGTCACGTTTGGGAGGGTACTACTGTCAAAAAGAAGAAGAAGAAGAAAAGCCGGGAACAAACACAGCACAAAATAGCACCTGCAAGCCAAGGAAAAGATTAACTGCATGAAAATTCATGAATTGTATTGAATTGTTGTTAATAATTAGAAGCAGATAAATAAACGGTTCTAAAACATACACAATTATTGCCTATGGTTTTTAACTAAAATGAGTATGTTCCAATCCATCTCAGTCACATCCAACCCATCTAACTCTCATCCAATCCATCTCAGTCACATGAAGAAGCCATCTGGTTTATAACTAAATCTAGTTTGTTTTATTGTTCTTTATTTATTCAATTAATTTATTCACTTGGGTATCCATTTGTTAGCTTATTCGTTTATTCAATTGTTCGTTTATCCGTTTGTTCGTTGCTTTTTTTTGGAAGGAAGAAAAACCCTCAAAGCATAGGAGAGAACCAACAAGCAACGCTATGTTAAGGGACTAGAAGTACCGGTTCTGGCAATGCTTTTAATCAACTCTACTGTTCTGATTACATGAGCTATATTTATAATAGTTCCATGACAGGTGTCAATCTCTTACTAATTACGTCTATTGGTCAAATTGTAATTGGCTAAGAGAATAAGTAAATTCCTAAGTCCGATATTCCAATGGCGAATACACGAGTGGAAATCTAAGAATTAAGCAAAGGTAGAACTAAAGCTTATATATGAAAATATCTTAAATGCATAGAAAAGATTATAAGGTATATTTCTATCATAAGACTTTTAAACAAGTACTCTTTTCTCCCTTTAGAAATTTTTAGATTCAATGTCTGTAATCATGTGTAATGTGCCAAAGTTTTATAATTTATACTTCCTGGTTCATTTTCGGGTACTTTTTGATAAGCAGCTAATCATTTTCTTTTGAATATTATGTGCTTTTACTTACTCTAGATTGGTAGTAAGTGCATTTTTAAAGGGCTTATCTCTCCTTAAAGTTTTTTGAGGAAATTGGGGTACGGTAGCAGTGGCGGATCCAGACCTTCAGATAAGGGGGGGGGGGGGGGGGGGGGGGGGAGAAAAGGGGGGG
>CALNXI010001755.1:90282-106336 GCA_942486025.1 Porites evermanni
GGGGGGGGGGGTACAGGCGTACAGCTGTAGGTGCGACATTTTTGGGGTCGAATTCCTAAGCCTTGCGACTGGAAAATAGTTCAAATTTGATAAATATCCCTTTCTTAGGTTAGCAAAACTACAGTTTGAGGCAACATTTGTGGTCAAAATCCCCAGAGAGGGGGCAAAGGAGGTGTTCAAACCTGGGGCTCTTTCCGTTCAGCCAAAAATTTCGGAAATCTTTCTTAGAAATCAACAAATAGAACGGACCATTTCGGTTTGGTCCGACCGGGATATTTGGGCACACCTTTGAAGGTGGTCCACGTTGACCGGTCTGGTCATTTCTGTCGGTCAGACCAACATGTCCCTTTGCACTTGGCAAAATTGTTGTCCCCAGTACCGCTCTTTTGGATTTTACCTACAAGAACAATGACCAAACGCGTGGTGGCTTGGGTCGGGTCAGTGCAACCGGAATGTGCCATTCCATTCACTGCGGGGCATGTGGAATTTCCAAAACTTCAAACTGAAATTTTTGTCGATGGAAAGCATCCCTGCATTATCAAGACCTACACTCCTCAAAGCCAGAGGAGCCAACGAGCAACCATTGTCTATCTTGCATCGCCCGCCACCTTTGTTTTCATAAGCTTGATACTGATTGATCAGTTTTAACAATAGAGAGTTTTTACTCCTATGGCCAGCATCTATGCAAATTTATTGGAACAAAAGAAAGCATTTGCGTAAGAAAAGAGTTCAACTCCCATAGTATTGTTTCCATTTGGGACACTAACTTGGCCGCCGTTTCTTTTTCTGGGAGACCAATATGGCCGCCGTGACGTCATGTGAAAAAGCCAGTGCACCCAGCCATTGGGAGTGCCTTGAGACACGCACGGCTGAAGACTCAATCCCAGTCATTACCCTACTGGAGACCACCTTCTAACCAAAGGGCCTGAGAAGTCTAGATATGAGATTAAAGGAGACTGCAATATAACGAAAATTTTGCAAGACACTACCATCCCAGACTGACCGAGGTACCTTCCACGATGTCCCACCTCTTTTAAAAGCCCACAAAGCGTCTTATAAAGAGCCACTCCAATTGAACGTACAGTGGAACCTTGATTTAACGAATCAAGGGCTAAGGGACTGGCCAAATGTGTTCGCTAAAACGAGGTTTCGGTATATCGAGGTTCTTTTCCATACACTTTACTAAGTGGGACAGAAAATATCGTTCGTGTTGGACGCCCTCCTTTAGTTCAAAAGAGTCGTTCCTAGTACTCCTCGGCTGGTCCTTCACCACAATGGCGGCGCTCAGTGAAAAGTCGTTCAAAGATTTGACCGTGGAAGAAATTGCCGAATTACTTAAAGGTGAACCTAACAAGAATACCCAAAAATCGACAAGAGGAAGTCGCTTAATTTTTGATGCGTACCTTCAGGAGAAAGGCATTCGAAATCCCACGACAGCTGAGGAATTGGCGACTATTTTGAGAAAATTCTACGCCGAGGCGAGGAGAAAAGATGGAAATTTTTACACAAAAACCTCGCTTTGTGCCATCAAATTTGGTCTAAGTAGACACTTCAAGCAAGTACTTAATGTCGACATAACAAAAGACGTGGAATTTAATGAAGCCAACCGAGTTTATGCAGCACAATGCGCAGAATTGAAGAGACAAGGACTTGAAAAAACTGGTACGAAAGCTCTATATGAACACATACCTCCAATTGACGACGAAGACATAAAGAAATTATACCTAAGCGGTATCTTCAGCACAAAAAACCCAACAACTCTACAAAACAAGGTATTCTTTGAAATAATATTGTTTTTTGGTCGCCGTGGCTCACAACTAAGTCTGCGCCAACTTAAAAAGAATGACTTTGAAGTAAAAATTAACTCACAAGGCAAACGCTGCGTAGTGAAAGTACCTGATCACAGAGCAGACAACGTTCAAGCTGGAGAAAGAGGAATAATGATAGCAATCGATAGTCCCTTCTGCCCCGTTTTTTCCTTTGAAAAATATTTGAGTCATTTGAATCCATTCAGTGAGTTCCTTTTTCAGCGTCCAAAGTCATGCGGTGACGGGCTAGTTTGGTATGACAACATGGTTATCGGTGAGAACACTCTCGGGAAGAAGATGAAAGTTATCTCACAACAAGCGGAGTTGTCAATAATATACTCAAATTATTCAATAAGGTTAACGACAAGTACTATACTCGACATGTTGGTGAGTGACCTCAGAAATGAGAGCAGCAATAGTGAAACAGATTTCATATTCACACGAACATCAAGGCGATCACGTTTCACAAATGATCATTGATGTTTTTATAGCCTCTTAACCGTCTTTAGGCCTGGTTCAGACACCGAACTTTTCATGAGCCGAACCTAATTTGAATTAAGGGAGACCCAAATTATTTAGACCGGCTGAATTGAATCAGACGCCGATCTTAATTGCAGCTGAACCAAGTTCAAAAGGCAAAAATGCTCATTTCGGTCAATTTGCTTACAAAATATGTCATAATAATTTATGTGTTCGGTTTCGTACATGAAAAGTTCGGTGTCTGAATCAAAGCCGTTCCAAACTCGCTCCAAAGGCTCAGCCCTTCCAAGTTGAAACAGATGTTCCTAATTGATTCAGATGCCCAAGTTTTCATGTACTTAATTCAATGTATTAGGTTCGGCTTATGAAAAGTTTGGCGTTTGAACCAGGCCTTAGTCTGCTTCACAGCCTTTCTTTGGGTCAACACGCAAAGCTGATCCTCCCCATAATGGGGTATGTGGTTTGATTCTTAGCAGCTGTTCATGGAGAGTAGTGTTGCGTGACCGCCCAAGCAATGGCTTTGAAGGACACTGAACCTGGTTGGAATATTACTGACTGCTGAACTGGTTACTCAGTTGACTCTTGCAGTTTATTTGTACATCCAAACCATCATAACCAAGTCAATAGTATTTATATTCCTGGAGCCCTTTGCTAGTCCTGCAATCTTTAATTAGCTTCCTCAACTGTTTGGGACAAATGTGTTACACGTTAAAGTGATGTTTTTATAGGAGGTGACAAGCTCTTGGGTTGCACTTGATAAGAAACTTTTTTTGCATATTGTGCTCTGAATAGATACTTGTAAGCGTTCAATAAAAAATAAATAAATAAAATAATAGCAATAAAATAAAAAAAACAGTAGTACTAGAAATACTTGTCAAGCGGGATATTACAAAACTGGGGGACAGTGTGAAGTAAAAGGGAAAAGAGCCAAGAAAGAAAAGAAGGGAAAAAAGAACAAAAACTGTAATTTCGCCAGGAAATCAGGGATCAAATGAACAATATGGCTATAAAGAATAAAAAGTACCCACAACATTGTTTCAAGTTTACTGCTCCGCTCGCTTTTGATGCCAATGGTAAATGAAAGCTCCCACTGTGTGGCTTATTTGGTTATACTCCCAGCTGGTGTACACTCGCCCCCTCCTCTCAAAAAAAAGGTACACAGGCAACATATCCTTCTTGATCTTCATCCAGGGGGGGTTGACTACTCCCTTATTTGGCCAAGAAGGGGATGTGCCGCCGAACAGGGTGTGGTGTTTTGGGTCTTGAGACTTACACAGGATAATTGCCATATTGTAAGTTTAAAATTACTTAATTCTGTTTGTGAAACTAAGTGAATCAGGGTCATGAAATGAGGTCTATTGTCTTAAACAGGGTAGTGAAATGAATGATTTTTGTCTCAATAGAGGATCAAGGTTTGAAGGGCTCGACAGCCAACTCTACCTAAGCTTCTCTTTGGTGCTTTGCCTCCCCCACTCCCCTGGGATCTGCTTATTGCCTAAGTCATACGAAAGCCAAGTTAAATAATGTTGGTTATATTATTCAGTTTCAAAATATTATCAAGCCTATATCATTTTTAAAACATTAACCTTTTCCATATCAGTTTTTATGCTTTTCCAGGTAGTGAGATAGTGGAGAGTTGTCTTTCTCTACCCTTGACCACTGCCCTCGCTACATTTTTCCTGTTCACTTTAACTTTTGCACTGTCTCCACTACCCAAATGCCCTGAACAGGCCAGGCAATTCAGGATATAGTCTGCATTGCATTTTCTTTATAAAGTATCCATCATAGAGGTAACAGAGTATGAAGAGATGTTCTTATCTGGCAGATACTCTCCACGAAGAAGTTGCCATCCCTATTGTGGTATTTTTTTTGCTAAGTATTTATGACATTGATTAGGCTATTTTGCAAACAAATGAAATCTGCCATGTTTTCACCAAAACAGCTGAGTCGCTCCACTGTTCTCTTTATGTGACGACAGTCAGTTTCTGTTTCAGTCTACTATGTTATGATACTTTTTGTCACAAAACTATAATATCACAAAATTATAAGTCAACATTATCCAGATGCTAAGTGGTTATGAAGAAACAGGTGGGGGATTTAAGCTAATCAGAAACAGAAAAATATTTTGAATGAATGATAAATGTCTTGATTTATCACAAGGTAAAAGGGCACATCTCTTTTTACAATTAAAAATCTTCAATATTTTTTGCAACACTTATTATCATATTCTCAGTATAAAAGTCCAGTAAAAGAGAAACTTCTTTTCAAAAGACTCTCCATGCATTTTTGCCTGAAAATAAAAATACATGTTATTGTAAACAGGTCAAAGAATTCATAAATTGTTGAATATTTTGAGGTTAATAATTCTTTTTACATTTGCATAAAAAAATTCTCGAAAATAAGAGGCCGGCTTCCGATAAACACAAAATAACTATTTGATTGGTCAAATTGTAAGAACTAGAATGGCATTGTTTAAGAACCAATTAGGTTCAAGATTCCTTTGTGTTCACGTGGTCAAATCAAAATCTATTTTTGGCACTTGTTTGAAACTGAAGAATCGTCTGTAACGAAAGCACAGATCTTCTCCGTTATTTCTCGAATTACGGTTCCTTGGGACAGATCAGTAGAGGATTGTCAAGTTCCGATGCTTTTGGTGTGCTATAATCCTTCAGATTTGTTCTAACGCGTTCTTTCTTCGCTCTAACATTTCCGAAAAATCGCGATTGGAATTCCCGCGTTACCACGATACCAACACATATTTTTGCTCTGGGGACGGTTGTTTGGAGCTGAAAAGTTCGCAAGTCAACGACAAAGATCGCAAGTGAGGAAGGATACAAAGCCAAAAGCTCGAAATTTTTTAAGATAGAGATTTGGCTATGACGTCGTGTTGGTCGGCTAAATATGGTTGTGTCACTCCTGAATTTATGAACCACTAGTCGGCGTCCGCTTGGCTTGGAACGCTCTGAAGTTTGTATACTGTATTCATTTTGGGGTTGGCGTAATCGGTCGTTTAAAGCTTCACTGAACTCTTCAAAATGGCTCTTTTATCCTGGGCTTGGCTTTTAGCGAGCTAGTGAATTCTTAAAACCTGTAAAATGGATGAAGACGAACAAGATGTTTACGTGGCACAACTTCACGAAGTATTCGACAGTTGTGATCATTCCGGGAAAGGTTTCCTCAATAGAAGCGAACTTGTTGAGTTGTGCAAAAAATTACAGCTCGATGACCAAGTTCCGCAACTGCTACAACAGCTTTTGGGGAGTGTGGAAGCAGAAGGACAGGTAAGTTATGTTAACGTAACTTCAGAAGGTTTAGATAAGCCCCGATACCGTGGTAACGACGACCTGTTTTAGTTTGGCGTCGCTTCAAATTTTGTTGTTACATAGATTGAGGGTTTAATCTAATTTACAACCTTTAATTTCCGATCTTCCATTAAAGCTGGTAATGTTTTTCGATCTGTTATGTTTACGTATACCTATCATAATATTCTCTTCTCCCTATCCGCTACCGGGGAAAATTAGATTGGTTCAAAATTATTCGAGTCTTTGTTTATTTCAGTTCCAAGTGGGAGTCTACAGTACAATAGTTTTGTTTACAGAATGATACCTTCGAGAAACTGATACCTTAGGTTTTCTTCATGTGATGTCGATTTCTTTATCGATTTTAAATTGATAAGATTGGAAAATTCCGTTGGTTCATTTGTGTTGGCAAGTGAAAACCTCATTTACAGCTGTACTTTCATCACGCGAACCGGATTAAGATATCTTTTGAAAGTTTCTTTTAGTTATATTGGCATTCACAACGTACATGTTTAGTGATCAGTGAAATTGAGAAATTTGAAAAAAAGCGGCCTTGTTTTTTTCATCATTATTTCGATGTAAAAATCCTATTCATCTCATAAACAAACCACGGTTTAATCGCAGAACAATAACCCCGTCACTACATTTTATTTGCATTTCTTTTATCTCAAAACCATGGCCTTTCTTCCAACAGCAGGCTGACGAGTCCCATGCGGGAGATAATTTCATCAGCTCATTTTGTAATTATTCCGAGCAATTTGCTGTAGATTTTAAATTTATTTGCATGCTGTTTGTTTGATATTAGAAATTCATCTAATTGTCAATTAGTTTAATGAGGGTTCACTCTTTATTAGTATTTTATGATCTTGCCCCAGGCATTTAATTTTAACTAAGTTGTGTGGATTTTGTTTTGCCCACCAGAAAGTTGCCACATCTGTTAGATATGTGAGGAAACTTCTCAGTGTTGAAGAAAAAATGTTTTAGAACTCTTAGAGATTAACTTTAGGCAAGTTAAGCTCTTTTTCCAGCTTTTAATTAACACATAACCCTAAACTCTTTGTTTACTGATCATGTCAACACTTAGACGGATTAACAAAAAGCTTACCACTTTGCAAACCCTCTCATTTAATACACTCATTCATCATCTCTCTTGGGCAGAAAATTAACTTCTTTGGCTATAGTCATTCGCTCGTATAAAACATGAAGGTACTTGTCAAACCCATAAAGTTAAACCCATCGTCAATAGATGGGTATGGGGAAGGTGTCTTTACAAACAGAGGGAGCCGCAAGCGAGCACGGAAGGTGACCATTGCAACCCTTCAAGGGGCAACCACCTGGTACCATCACACTTTGAACCTTTGTGAGGGGTTTACTGGGAACTTACCAAGACACTAGTGAAGGGGGTGAAGCTGGGAGCAAAACGGTTGATTGACGGCACAGGACTAGACTACGATCAGTCTCTCTTTTTTCTTGGTCCATCAAGCAAAAGGCTCGAGACACACAAATGACCTTGTGGGTTACTTAACTTGTGAGACGGGAGAGGCACGAAAAAAGAGTGACTACCCGCAAAGCCAGAGAGAATGGTCTTTCATAGTCTAGTGATTTTTTGGCATAAAAACTGAAGTGTTGACAGGCCAAACACGTGAAACGTGACCCTAGAGTTTGCTTGAACAACAGAGGTTTTCCTTCTTTTCTTTTTGACGCATAGCTTATGCAGTGCATAGAGGCGATTCTAAACTAATTGACTGAGCAAATCTTAATTTTGGCTGCTAGTGTTACATTTAGAGGTCATGAAGCTGGTGTATTTCTCGCATATTAATAAACTCATTCCTGTGGTTTATGTTTTGAATGAGATCACCCGAGGCCTGGCTCTTTTAATCTTTTCTTGTTTATGGGGAGTTCTCAGGGGATAATGTTCTTCATAACCTAATTGTAGCTTAACTAAAGCTAGGTCAGCTATAGAGAATTGTGCTGCAAGTCAGTCAAGATCATTCTTTGGGCGCCGATTTGTTTTTTTTTTCCTGAGATTCAATGTAACCGAATCTTTGTCCTATAGTGGGTTGTCCTGTTTTGCATCCGTTGGTAATTACTTTTGTTTTAGCTGTTTAAAATAGGCTTCCAGTGTATGCAACGTTCTGTTATAAGTTCTAAAGCATGAATGCAGTTTTGGAAGTAAAGCATTCCTCGGCAATGAATAGAGGCTTTGAGCATTGCTTCTCTTTGCTCTGTATCTAATCTTTCTATTTTCGGAATCCGTGACAAAGATTCTGCAGTGCTTCAGCGGTCATCAACTTGTTAATGGTTTTGATTATTGACAATTTTGTTGTCAACGCTTCATGCATCAGCCAATCGTATTTGCGTTGTGAGGCCAATGCGTATTTCATTTACTCTAGCTGTGTGAGCAGTCTCTGTTTTTTCTTCTTGGGCTGCCACCCTCATTCCTCGTGGCTTCGCCACTTGACGCTCGCGCGCGCGTGCACTCCCCTCACTAAATCTGAAGAAAAAGAGAGACTGCTCGCAGTCTAGCACAGGACAGGCAATGTTAGCAAGATGATATGAACTCAACAATGGCATTGTAAAATCATGAATGCCTTGCAAAAGCCCTGAGACCTTCCACATACGATAAGGGAAAGAGACCATTGGCCAGCACTGTCTCATGTTCAGCTTAACCTATATTGCATTTAATGACATAATTTAATCCCTGGCACTCTCTCATCAACAACTCTCCAACCCCTTAAAGGAAATACTTGCCGCATACACTGTGTGTACAGTCCAGATACACTTACATGCAAAGAATATAAACTGTCAAATAGTATTGGAACCCCAGTCCACAGACTAATGCCTGTGGACCTACACTGTATTTACGTGGATCAGTAAAATGGACGCGGTCCATAGGCCGCCCTTGACTGGAAAACCCCTAATCTTTTAAAAAACAATTTTACTAGAGGTCTTACAGAATTCTAAGAACCATAAATTGACTATACTGCTGTCATTTAATTTCACCAGAATCTCTTAAGAGGTTGAAACGTGTAACTCGCGAAGCTTTCTTATGCGTAACAGCAAGGCTTTTATAGCTTGTAGATGAAAAGTCTAGGTAGTATATTATTTTTAGCTATTCATGACTTCCCTATGTTAACATATACACATGTAGATAGAAGTTACATTAATTAACACAACAAGCTAATACCTAGTGCAGGGTGCAAAGAAAATCATTTTTACAGCTTGCCTTTTGGGCAACCTGAAGCTAGCATTTACTAGCCCAGTCGTCATTTCAACTAGCCCCAAAAGTTTTTTGATGACCAGAATTAATTTCACAGTTCTTCTGTTGTTCGAATTTCTCAAAAAACATCCCTTTGCCATCGGGCAAGTTAAAAACAGAATTCACTAGTCCTATAGCAAAACCCACTAGCCCCTAGCTATTGGACACATACTTTCTTTGTACACTACTAGTGATACCTATTTTGCAGCTGTACATGTAGCATCACCAGTTAAGAAGGAATTGCTTCACAACTTGAACTTACAAAAGTCAAGTAACATATGATCTGTTGCTTTATAACTTCTGTTGTGTATCTTGTGGAAACGATTTACATGTATGTTGTCTCATCATGGCAGAGAACCTCAAGAAGAGTTTTAAAAAACAACAGTTATTATTTATCAAGACCTGAAGGCCTGTCAAAAGGCCAAAAATGTTTTGTGACTTGTAAAAAATATGTGCTTGCTCTGGCAACCAAATAGTGTATGAAGACAGCTAGGATGCTCACCCCTGGCCCCAGGCTGAATGTTGAGACCAGGACTTTTCATTAATGTTATTACTGTTTTTGGAGAAAAAGGCTTAAAGCTCTGTTTTACATGTAAGAGAAAGACTTTTGCAAGTGCAACAGGTGGTCGTAGTGTGCAGTATGCTATATGCTTGTGTCTACAGCTTGTGGGATTATAGAGGCAGGATCTTGGCCCTTTTTTAAAATCGGTACTTTATTTTAGCTGCGTGAAAAAAAAAAGTCAGGTTTACTGGATGCTTCAAAAATTTTATGGAAAAATTTGAAGAATATTTTAAGGTTAAGTCATCAAATTTCTTGCTGCCTGACCAAACATAGTTTCAAGCCTGGGTTAAATTACACTGTATTGATGAATATTAAATGAACTCCGAGTATAACCTGCTTTCTGACATCATTGTGTGTCCAGCTCTGTTGTCTTGTTTTAGGAGGAAAGACTGATAACCTATTCCCTGTGTGAAATAAGTCTTGGCTGTTCATCTCTGGTTATTTTTCTTTACAATAGTTTCTAACTGACAGTGTTAAAAATTTAGTTATCACCATGAAAGAATTTGTATGTGATTATCTCTCAAAGGAAGTGACAGTCAATGGAAGGAAACTAAATGTAAGTTTGAAAATTGTTCAAGTGGATGGAAAGTTTTCTTTGTTCGACCACAACATACATGGAACTTATTTCATTCTTTTTTCCTCTGGAAATAATTAATAATCATGATGCTTTTCTCCATTTAAACCTTTTGAGTCATAAAATAATACATTTAGCCACTATGTTACTGCTTTGTCCTTATTGCGAATGTTATCCAGTGCTTTGCTCTGACAGAGCCTAGTGGTCCCTGGTGCCTACCTTTTGCTCTCACACGACCAGAAAATCTTAGTTTTTTCATACAAGTTAGATGCTGGGCACCCTAGATTTTACAGTTTTAGGAATCCTAAAACTGTAAAATCTAGGTTCAGGGTCCGAAATTGCACCTTCCTGGTCGCCAATGCGACCAAAAATTCAGTTCTGGCAACCAGAATTTCATAGCTGGTCGCCAGCTGGCGACTTGTAAAGCTGGTTGTTACTATAGACTTTCACGTTCGGAGAAAATGATTAAGAATTGAAACCTCGAAGCTATTTGTCAACAGGGGCGTACTTTTCGTCCTGCTGATATTTTTTTAATTTAAAAGTGAAACGAATCTTCCTGTAAATATACCTCCACAACAGCTACGATCAATACGAGTTGAACGTTTCCAAGCCGCCAAGGGGAATTTTTTGCGACCATAATTTGCCCTCTGACGACCAGAAATTTATACTTGCTCACCAGTTGGCGCCCATATTAAAAAGTTAATTTCGGACCCTGACTAGTTACTGGTTCCGCTCAATTTTCCTTAAAGCACAACCTTGTAATCAGTTTTATACACTGTGGTTAAATTATGACTACATGATAGAAATTTAAAAGGTAAAAGTTACTTTAAAATTATGTACAAGGATTTTAAAAAGTGGGTAAAAGGGAAATTACATATCACCATAATTTTTTTAAGATCAAGAAAAATAATAGAGCTATCAAAGTTAGCCCAGGAAGCTCATTAGAGATTTTACAGTATCCTATTTGCACAATCAAGGAAACTATGTAGGTTTGGAATTCAGAATCCAGCAGTAATAAATTTCAAAAAGAAAATTATTATCAGGGTGCAAAGAAAATCATTTTTATAGCTTGCCATTTGCGCAAGCTGAAGCTAGCATTTACTAGCCCAGACGTCATTTCAACTAGCCCCAAAATCTTTTCGTCAAGCAGAATTGATTTCACACTTTTTCTGTTATTCAAATTCCTCAAAGAACATCACTTGCCTGGCGGGCAAGTTAAAAACAGATTTCACTAGCCCGATAGGAAAATCCACTAGCCCCGGGCTATCGGACAGTCTACTTTCTTTGCACGCTGATTATGTAAAGTCAGTAGAAAATGTATTTTCGTTACGTCACATTACCACGGTAGCAAAATTTTTGGATGACAACAAACCAATAAGGTCACTTAAAAGTCTATTTGCACTATTTTAAATTTCACCGATCTTATTCAATTTTATTTAATTTGGCAAATCTTGGTGAAATTTTCTTTGGGACTGTATCTATCGTTATCTAATTTTTAAAAAAGCGACAATTTTTGTGTTATGTTCAACTACTCCATAAAGCGGGCTCGTGAAATTAGGAAGTTTCTTGTTGTTGTTATGCAATGACGGCAAAGAAATGTACAAAATAGCATGATGCACGTGCAAAGTTGTTGTTTGTTAATATAAGTTACATATATTTTTTGCCATTCTCTTTGCAGTTGTTGGGTTTTTTGTCATCCAGAAATAGTGCTACTATGGTAGCGTGACGTCACACTTCTCTCTGTTGTATTGTACTGTATATGTAGTCTTGTCTGTTAACCGCTTTCAGGTGACATTTGATGACTTCAAAGAAGGATTTGTAGCTGTGCTTTCTCAAGCAATTGAACAGTTGTCCTCCAGTGAGGATGAAGATCAACCCTCTGATAGTACTGCAGGTAAATTAGTAAGCTCTTAGACTAGTCCTGGGAATCAGTCGAGAATATTTTCTTAATCAATCATCAGAAATAATTGGATTGACCCAACAGATCAATCATCGATTATTATCAGAAAAATTTCTTTGCAAGAATTTGAGACAACACCTTGAGTGTTTGTGAATTTGCCCAACCGGTCCTAAGTGTTTATAAGAAAAGAAGTAACTCTCTTCTCTAAGCAATGTGGCTGGCACATGTTGTCAGACCATCCCGCACTTTGTTTTTACTACAAGTAGTGTTTAAGGAACTCAGGTGTAGTCAGGTAGAGTAGTATTTGCTGTTTGCCTTTTGATCTTTCTAATAATGAAAACTGGCTTAAAGAGTCAGAGACAATGGTTTGCAGTAACTTTCATTTACTGAAAATAATTATCACATTATACATTTTAAACTCTTTTAAAATGCAACTGGCACTTTAACCGGGGCTGTCATTAAGGGGTGGGGCTTGAGATTTTCCCCAGCTACTATGAAGTCGACGCCCTTTTACTTTTTTAGGAGTAGAAGAAAAATTAAACCAAAGGTCAGAATCCCTAGCTCTTTGATTCCCTGCCTACTTGTTGTATTTATAATTACTAGCTAACTTGAAATCTTAGTGACAGCCCTAGCCACAGGCTGACCTAAACAAATAAATGCTGAACACCTTCTGTTTAACAAAGATTCTTAATCAGGTACATGTATGTACAGTGCATACCTATTATAATGGTAAATACTGCAGTGTTGTCGTGTACATTAATCAATTTATGTAAGTTTAACAATGTTTATCAACATTGATCACTTTCAGAACCACCAAAGGCTGTGGTAAATGAGAAGAGGTATGGAAGAAGGTCACGACCAGAGACTTCATACTCAGAAGACCTGTACTCTGCTGATGATGAGAGTCTGATTGACAGTCGGCCAGAGAGTCGCTTGAGTGACTCACACTTCACAATGGAGGCTGATCGTGTTGAGAGCCCTGTCAGAGAGGTATGTAATGAAAAATTGTACGAAGTTGTCGTGGATGCGAGGACAACATTATAACTTACTGTCTTTATGTCACATCTTAACAGCATATTAGCTCAGACCTGAGTACACAAAGCAGAGTGCAAAGAAAGTCATTTTTACAGCTTGCCATTTGGGCAAGCTGAGGCTAGTATATACTAGCCCAAATGCCATTTCAACAAGCCCCCCAAAATTTTGATGAGCAGAATTGATTTCACAGTTCTTGTGTAATTTGAATTCCCCAACAAACTTCAGTTGCCTGTTGGGCAAGTTAAGAACAGATTTCACTAGTAGCCTGATAGCAAAATCCACTCCGCAGACTCGCACTCTTCCAACTTGCAGCAGTATGTACATGTACATCCATTTTGTTCCACCCCTGGGCCATGTCAGAGTAAGTATAGCGTGAGAAAACAGCCAACATTTCGCGACACCACCACTAGTTTTCCCTCAGAGTGACGTCTGAGAAACGAGGTCATCAGACATTCGATACTGATGACGGATCAGTGCCCAGATCTGGGTAGTGCTTCTGATTGGTGGAAAGTTTGTTTCAACCAATCAGAAGCAGTACCCAATTTGGGTTGTGATGTGTCATCAGCGTGGAATTTCAGTGCTCGTTTCTCAGGTGTAATTTCGTTGGGAAACCAGTGGTTTCTAATGTCAGAGGGGACTTGAGTTAGTTTAACCATTCACCCCTGAACTGCCCGTGATTGCCTGTGTGTAGCCATGCCCCTTCTACAGCTTGTGATTTCATCAGTCATAAAGAACTCTATCTAGGAGCTGGCTGTGCCAAAAGTGGACATTCCTGGACATTCCAGGCACTCAACCTTCATTAAGCTACACAGAAATTAATACAGGGTTCTTCTGAATTGCTAGAGGGGTGGAATTTCCTGCAAATTGAGCCAACGGGCGCATAATGGGTTACAGGTAGCTGGGACTGTAAGTGTATGGTGTTCTTCTGTATACATGTTATATTATTACTCACTCATTTTCTTTCCCTTAAGGAAAAAACAAAGTTGAAAAGAAGACTGTCTAGCAGGAAGAGTAGCCTGAGAAACAGCATACGTCGTCACAACTCTAAGCAGAGGAAGTCACGTGAAGATTCTGTCATTGTGAATGACTCCGATGCAGTGGATAGTGGTGGCTATTTAAGTGTTTCTCCACATCCAAATGATGGCAACTCAGGTATTTGAGATTTGCAATGTTCTCCATGCAGTTATTAAGGAGCTATTGTAACTGTATGGATCTCAAGCTAGGCCAAATCAGCAACCGGTGTATCAAATAACCCTTGAGCCCCATGTCCACATACAAATTCACCAGACCAGAGGTGGACCTAGAGGGAGGTTGCAGGGGGTGCCCACTCTCCCCCCTTTCTAATTATTACTGTGCAGTCACTTTACAGTTTTTCAAAATCTGCTGTGTCGCTTGATATGTATTATCAGCAGTTCTCATTAATTGCCTAGTCAAAAGCCTTCTTCTTCATATTCGCTTTTAAAATTTGTTTATGTCAACAGTCAGTTACGCCATCTGCTAGTGGGATATCCCCTCCTAAGAAAAATCCTGGATCCACCCCTGCAGACTGAACTACATACATTTCCATTTGAGGATCAGTCAACAGAGATTTGTGAAAAAATCAAAGAATTTTCCTGTTAGTGATCATTACTTTAATTCTCTTAACTCATTCTCTGTCTCTCTCTGTCTTAATTATGTATTGATATTGTTAGCGGAAAGTTGATGCTTGTCACTCGTGGGATTTACTGAAAGGTTTAAACAAGTCCTTGAATGTTTTACATACATGTATTGGTGTATGTCTAATTTTCTACCAGGCTATGAATCTCCTACTGAAGAAGAACAACTGAGGGCAATCT
Organism: Porites evermanni; assembly: GCA_942486025.1. NCBI lineage: Eukaryota > Metazoa > Cnidaria > Anthozoa > Scleractinia > Poritidae > Porites > Porites evermanni. Next base: position 105,035 of record CALNXI010001755.1, read on the forward strand.
GGAATGAAGTCAATGTTGGTGCAACAGGTTTCCTGGACAGACACGAACTGTCAGTTGTGTGTGATCACATCGGCATGGACTCCATGAATGAACAGGTTTGACAGACACTGATTTTTTTCTCATTAAAATTGGCGAGCTTATATAAATGCGGGAAGAAATTTTTGTGTGATGAACTGATTTTTGCATTCTTTTGCAGTGGTTGCATGTTATGGCAAAATTGTCTTGCAAATCCTTTCTGTAAGAGTTAAGATACTAAGCAGTACAAATTTGGTAGCATCAAGGCAGGCAGAGAACCTCAAGAAGAGTTTTAAAAAACAACAGTTATTATTTATCAAGACCTGAAGGCCTGTCAAAAGGCCAAAAATGTTTTGTGACTTGTAAAAAATATGTGCTTGCTCTGGCAACCAAATAGTGTATGAAGACAGCTAGGATGCTCACCCCTGGCCCCAGGCTGAATGTTGAGACCAGGACTTTTCATTAATGTTATTACTGTTTTTGGAGAAAAAGGCTTAAAGCTCTGTTTTACATGTAAGAGAAAGACTTTTGCAAGTGCAACAGGTGGTCGTAGTGTGCAGTATGCTATATGCTTGTGTCTACAGCTTGTGGGATTATAGAGGCAGGATCTTGGCCCTTTTTTAAAATCGGTACTTTATTTTAGCTGCGTGAAAAAAAAAAGTCAGGTTTACTGGATGCTTCAAAAATTTTATGGAAAAATTTGAAGAATATTTTAAGGTTAAGTCATCAAATTTCTTGCTGCCTGACCAAACATAGTTTCAAGCCTGGGTTAAATTACACTGTATTGATGAATATTAAATGAACTCCGAGTATAACCTGCTTTCTGACATCATTGTGTGTCCAGCTCTGTTGTCTTGTTTTAGGAGGAAAGACTGATAACCTATTCCCTGTGTGAAATAAGTCTTGGCTGTTCATCTCTGGTTATTTTTCTTTACAATAGTTTCTAACTGACAGTGTTAAAAATTTAGTTATCACCATGAAAGAATTTGTATGTGATTATCTCTCAAAGGAAGTGACAGTCAATGGAAGGAAACTAAATGTAAGTTTGAAAATTGTTCAAGTGGATGGAAAGTTTTCTTTGTTCGACCACAACATACATGGAACTTATTTCATTCTTTTTTCCTCTGGAAATAATTAATAATCATGATGCTTTTCTCCATTTAAACCTTTTGAGTCATAAAATAATACATTTAGCCACTATGTTACTGCTTTGTCCTTATTGCGAATGTTATCCAGTGCTTTGCTCTGACAGAGCCTAGTGGTCCCTGGTGCCTACCTTTTGCTCTC
>CALNXI010001756.1:0-12500 GCA_942486025.1 Porites evermanni
GGTCAAAAAATGTCTAAAGGCTTTTTAAACCTGATACTATTGTAGGTTAGATCATTGCTCGTGTATAAACTTAAGCCGCATAAACCATACGCTCGACTTCAGGAAACCGAAAAAAAAAAAACACATCAAAGGCAACAATTTCTCAGGCTTACCAGTCGAGATGCTGCTTCTGAAGGTCATCAAGTGTTCCAGAATTTTAAACCCTCTTATGCCTCAAGCAAGGGGAAGTGAGTAAGCTCATTTTGGAAAACGATGCCATCCGAAATCGGACTTCCAATGACTTTAACAAGCGGTGCATTTGTCAACAAAAAGCGCAATAAACAAACCAGCCATGAATTACAGAACAATCTTGATAGCAGCTGTATTTCATTTTGTACAGCAAGTAGAAAAAGCCAGTTTAAAACATCACAAGATGACACAAAACTCTGTAAGCTCCAGCTATCGGTAAGCAAGTTTCCAGACGCTGCATAAATTTTCCGCATGAACTCAGCTGTCAAATTTTGACCAATCAGAACATAAAAATTGGACGTAGAGCGTGATCAACGCGCGACAGTGAGAAAAGTCAAAAGTGATTGCCTTCCCTGCATGTAAATGTAAAAGTCGGTTAAATTTTCGCGTCCAAGGTCAGTTCGGAATCAACATTTTAAAAGTGCGGTTCATGAATTCGACTTATTTCATATGCTTTTTAAAAAAATTGAACTTGAGCCTGCGATAATTGAAAAGTAGCAACCTGTCAGCGAATACGTTAAAAAAACACTCGAACTCAGTGGGTCGATACCTGAGCCCGCGATAGGGTCAGGCGATACTGGTCAGCAGAAACACTTTTGACAGCTGTCTATTAATCAAAACATGGATGTACAATATCAGGTTGCAGGCTCCCAAACTAGCTAGAAGGTGTGAGATTAAACATTGGTATGCCTGTGGTGCGGAAGAACGGAAGGTCGGGTGGTCGGTGTACGATCACGTGATTGCCGAATTTTCTAAGATGGATAGATTTTCTAAGCTATGGGACTTCGAATTGAGCCCGTGATCAAATAAAATATCAGCGCAAAACTTTAAACACTACGTGACCTCAATGGATAGACAAATGAGCCCGCGATACACTCAGGTGATGATGGTCAGCAACAGTCCAAGAGTGAAACAGCTTTTACATCGAGTTATTAAATAGTCTTATTTGTACACCCAAAAATAGCAATCATGTTCGATCACAGTAGATTAGGCCTGCAAAACAAATAGACCACCTATTCGTGTATTGTACTTGCATTAGCTGTTGCATCATAATGTGGCATTCACCACTCTCTCCAACTTTGCTCCGTTTGAGAGACTATGGATAATTGGACAACCCCGAAATATAATTTTAAGAAACACACGCGCCACGATAGACCTTGGTGGCAACCAATTTACACGTTGCATTCCTCTGTCTAAAAGAGAGGCCAAAATAAAAAATCAGGCCGGAGTTTTTGTGTTCGACAAGTTTAGTTTTCTAGTAAATCTTGGCGACGAATCTGGTGGCGTGTGAACCAGCCTTTTAAACATACTTTTTCTCATCACGTCTCAGGTAAACAGTACTATGTGGCCCTGGTTTTTATCATACAGACCTCGAACAGAATTTGTTCTTTTTTGCCCCATTTAAACCTTTAATTCTGCAGTTTTTCACAATTTTGCAAGAGAATTTGCACTCAATATCCACGACGATCAAAGCACGCGCTTCCTTTGCACAACAAATTATAGCATTGAATTATAAAACGTTTTCACGATGAGAATTCTATGATGCCAGGACTTTTCAGTTAGAAAAATCTGGTCCTATGTGATATGCAGGGTAATAATTATTTAGGGCTTTTAATGAAAACGATAAAAAAATTCCCAAAATCACTTTTCGGCCAGCCGGACGGGTCTCACTTTTTGACAGGCACCAAATTTGCAGGGCGATTAATAGAGTTACCATTTACGCTTCAACATGATAGATAAACTGTTATGTTTAGGTTTTATTTCCCTTTATTTATTAAACTGCGTATGGTTTTGTTATGTGTCATCTTTAAAAGCGAGTGATATTTACGCGCGACGTTTTGAGTATTCCTGCATGCGATGTTTATGTTCGACTGCAGGATACAACCAGTGCAGCGATAAAAATTGCGAGAGGGAATACTAACAATCAATAAAATAAATATAATTCGGTGAAACATGTACAGAGACAATAATTTTCATTCACGAAGAGAAGTGTTGGGAGTAAAGTGTCTCTGAAAATCATGAGTCAGGTAGCATAAGCTTATTTATGTTTTCGGCCGGCTTCTCGGTGTTTGCTATTTTTCAAGATGAACTCGAGGCAAGAAAATCACACAGAGCTTTCTGTTTACAGCCAAAATCATAACTAAATAATCTTCGGAACATTTTCTTTGAATTTGCGGTCAAAAAATGTCTAAAGGCTTTTTAAACCTGATACTATTGTAGGTTAGATCATTGCTCGTGTATAAACTTAAGCCGCATAAACCATACGCTCGACTTCAGGAAACCGAAAAAAAAAAAACACATCAAAGGCAACAATTTCTCAGGCTTACCAGTCGAGATGCTGCTTCTGAAGGTCATCAAGTGTTCCAGAATTTTAAACCCTCTTATGCCTCAAGCAAGGGGAAGTGAGTAAGCTCATTTTGGAAAACGATGCCATCCGAAATCGGACTTCCAATGACTTTAACAAGCGGTGCATTTGTCAACAAAAAGCGCAATAAACAAACCAGCCATGAATTACAGAACAATCTTGATAGCAGCTGTATTTCATTTTGTACAGCAAGTAGAAAAAGCCAGTTTAAAACATCACAAGATGACACAAAACTCTGTAAGCTCCAGCTATCGGTAAGCAAGTTTCCAGACGCTGCATAAATTTTCCGCATGAACTCAGCTGTCAAATTTTGACCAATCAGAACATAAAAATTGGACGTAGAGCGTGATCAACGCGCGACAGTGAGAAAAGTCAAAAGTGATTGCCTTCCCTGCATGTAAATGTAAAAGTCGGTTAAATTTTCGCGTCCAAGGTCAGTTCGGAATCAACATTTTAAAAGTGCGGTTCATGAATTCGACTTATTTCATATGCTTTTTAAAAAAATTGAACTTGAGCCTGCGATAATTGAAAAGTAGCAACCTGTCAGCGAATACGTTAAAAAAACACTCGAACTCAGTGGGTCGATACCTGAGCCCGCGATAGGGTCAGGCGATACTGGTCAGCAGAAACACTTTTGACAGCTGTCTATTAATCAAAACATGGATGTACAATATCAGGTTGCAGGCTCCCAAACTAGCTAGAAGGTGTGAGATTAAACATTGGTATGCCTGTGGTGCGGAAGAACGGAAGGTCGGGTGGTCGGTGTACGATCACGTGATTGCCGAATTTTCTAAGATGGATAGATTTTCTAAGCTATGGGACTTCGAATTGAGCCCGTGATCAAATAAAATATCAGCGCAAAACTTTAAACACTACGTGACCTCAATGGATAGACAAATGAGCCCGCGATACACTCAGGTGATGATGGTCAGCGTATACTCTAGTTTGACAGCTGTCAATTAACTTTCATTAGAATGGCGAATATTCGAATTAACAGACTACGAGTGTGACTAAGACATATCCGTCCGGCATGTAGTGGAAAATGCCAGATCGTGTACCTGAGCGATTCTGAGCCCACGTTATTAGTTTTCTGATAGTGGTCTGCGCATGTCCCATTTTGACAGCTGTCAATTGACCTTACTTTGGCTTGCCAATATAACTTTAAAAGACTGTCAGCCAACTGACAGCCTTGCCCGGCGTAGTTTCGTTTTTATGTTGAATTGGTAAGTCTGACATATTATATCAGCTTACATATAGGGGCAAAACGACTGGTCTTTCATCTGAGCCCGCGAGATAGTCATGTGATAATTGTCAGCAAATGTCTAATTTTGACAGCTGTCAATCTAATCGTACTCAAACGGATGGCTTACATAACTAAGAGGCTAGTCAAGTTGTGCAAGATCTATTGTGACATTTGACATCGGCTTACATGAAGCGTGTGTACGGGTGGGCTGGTGGGCGGGCGTACGCTACGTCATAACCAAATTTTCTCGGATGGATAGTTTACCAAATTTTCTTACCCATGGTGCTCCGCTGCGCGCGCTTCGCGCGCGCGAGGAGCTCCGCTATAACGAACCTTTATTCCGAGGACCCCTCTATTAAGCGGACGCGGACACTAAAATAAATTTTATTTGGCTATTTTCTATTGTTAAAAACCTCTATTAAGCGGTCACCGGACTGTATTGACAATAGTAGTATTGGATTACGTCTTTGAAATACGTAGTGTAATCGATTAATAAAGATATACATTTAGCTGTTTAATAAACTGTAGATTAGACTGATAGCCGGCCGTATGATTGTCATCCGCGATCAAAGTCCACCTTAAAGTACAGCACAGCTTCCTTAGCTTTCTTAACAACATCGAACTTTATCACAGTATAGAGTAACCATTGAATGTTAATGGTTAGCAAACATTGCGCAATGTTTACAAAACTTTATTTTAAAGAGGACTATTAGGCGGACGTTTGGGAAGGTCACGAAGGTGTCCGCTTAATAGAGGTTTCACTGTATTTGGTTTGAGTGACCGTATTAAAGAGGTGAATGTGTAAAATATATAGCGTCCTTGGAATTTCACCATGAAGCTTTTGGCGGCATTGATAGGACAATGTATAGGCATTTGGTAGTGGTAATATAACACTGGGCGTTAGATGGTAATAAACTAGTTTGCAATTCCCAGCCAGCAGCGATGCTCGTTGTTGTTACACCTTTTACTGCATTCATTTGCGTGGAACGGCGACCAATAGTGCGAAGATACATTCATTAGCGCGAAAAATGTAATTTGTGATTACACCGTATTATCATAAATTACTATTTTGCCGGCACGTATCAGAGGTCTGGAGAGGGTGTTAGTGCGCAGTGAGTCATGGGATTCGAGTTTGTAATTCGTGGTTGTTAGGAAGGTGAGGCATTCTACGGTCAGCCTTCACCGTGTTAGGTTGCTTTTCTCTCTTTTATTTTTTTTTTTGTATATTTTATTTGTCTTTATTGATGTTTATAGTTTAGGCACTAGCATACCCTAAAACCCCAAGGGTTGCACCACTGCCTTGGTCGGGGGTACACGTTCCCCGTGTTTTTTCCACCTGCTGGTTTTTTGGGGTTTTCGTGTCCGGCTTTGGTGCTTCTGTTCTTTCGTTTATAGATAATACTTGATATTTGTACATGTCTGCATATATGTTAAATAAACGGCACGGTGGCTTGGCTGGCCCACGCGCCCATATATGAACATTGTTGTCTTGTGTGTACCGGTTGAGTAGTGGAGGCAAAATAACGAACCTTTACGCATAAGCCAGATTCAATAACGATTTTTGCATTTTAATCAACATTCAAGGACAATTTTGGGCATTCATTTGCATCATTAGACAGACAAAAGAGAAAAATTTACTTTCATTTACACCATCTTGAAAATCAATGATGGGGAAAATTTACAAACATTAAAGTGCAAACACCATTCATTAACTTTTTTATGACTCTGTTTAGTAGTAATAGTAGTGGACTTTATTAACGTGTCAAGAATTTCTAGAAGAATTTCGTGTCAAGAATCACTAATTGGTGACAAGAAAAAAAATTTAAAAAATACATAAAGAGAATTAAAAAAATCAAATATTAAAATGGTGTAAAAATAATGTTAAGGTAGTATTGCAAATAGTAAAAGCTACGAAAGTTAAAAATGTAAAACCCAGTTGCACGTAAAAATGTATGTGTATGATATCAGGACAAAATTTTGCTTAGTAACATAGGGTCTCAAAGTTAATTATTACAAAGCATGCAATTTCTACAGCCATCCTCAATTAAGGCAGTTAGGTCTGTTCTCCTAATTTTAGTCTTAAATCTGTGCAGACTATCCTCGTCACGTAATTCCTTTGTAAGTTTCGACCAGAGGAAAGGGCCATAGTATCTTAATGAATGCTTCCCATATTTAATTGTATTAATACGATGCAGATTAAAATCCGAATTTCTTAAAGAATATATCCTATCACAGTTTGCTTTCAGCGTAAAAAGTTCCTTTATTTGACTCGGAAGTTGATTCTGCTTTGCCTTTAATATGAGAATCGCAATTTCCTTAAACCTTCTGTTGACAATTGAAGAGAGTTTAGCCAGCCTTAGCAGTTCGTCGTAGGAGACTGACTCCTTGTTGAAAACTACTCTAAGGGCTCTCCTGTAATCTTTGAACTTTACCTTTGTCTAAGGCTTTGCAGAAATGCCATATGGTTCTCCAGTAAGTCAAGTGAGGCAGCTTTGTATAGTTGTAATTTAGCATGAGTGTGTATAAGCTTCTTTAGACGTCTTAAAACTCCTTTCTGTTGGCTAGACGTTTTGCAAACAGAACTGATGTGCTCACTAAAATTAAGTTTAGAGTCCAGGCGTACACCGTACAATTTGATATATTTCAATTGTTCTTTTTTAACTCCATCTATATGTAGGTTTATATTATTTGCCTCAGTTCCATAACCCAGTAACATGGATTGATATTTCTGAACAGTCACTTGTAGCAGGTTTTCCTTGTACCATTTGGTGATCTTACTACCTTCACTCAGCAGTTTGCCCTCAACGATACTAGTAGACTAGCAGAATTAGTGGTGGGCTAACAGAATCAAATGCCTTACTCATATCTGAGGATAATACGCGCACAATTTGTCCACTGTCTAGATCCATCTTCCATTTCTCAACTAGTCTCAGTAATGTGGTATCGCACCCATTGTTATTTCGATAGGCTGTCAAGTTGTTGCTAAGTTTAGGATCCATGTACTCCTTAAACTGTTTACCCAGTAATTTGTGAAACAGCTTGTCAAGAGTTGATAGAATTGTAACTGGTCGGTAATTCTTTACTTCTTCTCTGTCATTGCTGTTATAGACTGATAACCATGTCCCTTGTTCAATGCTATTGTTGAAAATCCTAGTTAGTTAAGGTGCCAATTCCTCAGCTATTAATTTCAAAATCCTGGGTTGCATGCCATCATATCCAGTTGCTTTACGAATAGTAAGATTTTCAAGGGCATCCTTCAGTTCATGATGGTTTACTGGTCTGAAACAAAAGGGATCATTTAATTCCTCCATATAGGTAGAGATTAGATGTAGACTGCTATGCTCAATAAAATGCTCCTCCGTTAGATCCTCTGCCTGCTCACCTCCTATTCCCTTGGCCATGGATGAAAAGTACTCAGAAAGATGCTATGCTACTACAAGCTTATATCTTTCCAATCGGCCATTAATGGATAAATGTGTTTCTCTCTTCCTGTGGTCCGCTTTGTCCTTTCTATCGAAGAAGGGTGTGAAAGTTTGAACTAATTTCTTTGGATTACTCTTTAGATCGTGTGATACCTTCTTCCAGTACTGCTTTATGGCTATACGCCTTTGTCGTGTGGCCTCATTTCTCCATTTCCTCTTGAGATTCAAGTTTTCTGGTGTTTTGTTTTGGGCGTACCTTTTTGGAAACTTACGTTTAGCCCTGATAGCAGGTTTTCACGCTAAAGTCATATAGGGAACATCTTTTTGCCCTTACTTTTATTTTCTTCATAGGCAAAGCTTCCTGCAAAATGGTTCTCAGGAGTTTTATCCAGTAGTTATAACAATCCTCAACACAGTCAAATATGTCACCAACATGCCAAGGTGCTATACTGAGAGACTCTTTCAATTTACCTATGTTAAGATTCTTGAAATCGGGAAAGGTAATCACTTTGCTATGATGATACTTTTTCCTTTTAGTCAGAATACCATACACCATGAGATGTCGCTAATGTCGAGATTATAAACACTACATTCCTTAAAAAGATCAGGTCTGTCTGTTAATGTGACATTCAACAAAGTTTCTGTTGTATCTGTAATTGTTGTTGGCTTAGTAACCAGTTTGCCATTCGATAGCATTCCTGGACGGCCTTAGAATGGATAAGACAAACCGGTTTTTGTATATTAAATGTAAAGAACGCTCAATTGATTGTACAAGCGCATTATTGAATTGCAAACAATGTCATAAAAATGTTAATGAATAATGTTTGTGTGTTGTCCCTATTGATTTTTAAGATGGTGTTAATGACTTTGATGGTTGCGTTAATGAAAGGATATTTTTCTCGTTTGTATGCCGAATGACACATAAGTGTTTTTGAATGTTGATTAAAACGTAAAAACGGTAATAGACCTTTGTCACGCGGTGGCCCCTTTGTCTCAGGAGATTTAAAAAGCGTTGTTTATTTACGGCTAGACTCATACAGATAACGAGTCTAGCCGTGCATAAAAAAAGCTTTTTAAATCTCCTGAGACAAAATGGCCGCCGCGTGACAAAGGTCTATTGAATCTGGTTTATGGGAAATGTGCTTATTTTTGCGCTAATGAATTTATCTTTGCATTATTGGTCGCCGTTTCAGGCAAATGATTGAGTATTTTCTCGTAATGAACAGCAAAAGGTACACTTGTTGTAAGAACTGGGTTAAGTTCCGGATGTCTGGTTTCCCTGTGAACGTTGTTGTTCCATTGAGCCAATGTTCATCTTATTTCAGCAGGAACCCAAGATCAAACTGCCCCCCATAATCCAGTAAACGCCAGTGCATCACAACCACCTGCTGGTTAGTACCGTGGAGTTTAGAGGTGAAAGGTTGAATTGTTCGAAGGTGAAGGGTTGGAAACCTCTTATCGCTTTTAAAGCTTATTCCTTTAAGTGAATGACAATGTTTATCTATACATGCGTCTAAGCAAGTCAATGTACTCATGTTTAAATGTAGTATGACTCTGTTCAAGGTACACCGGGACAATCATCAACGTATAACATTGCAATAAATAATCAGAGGGGTCCTACGATTATAGGAGATTACAACACGGTAACCAACAAGGAGGCTCCGCCTAGAAATGGTAAATATTTGTTAAAAAGTCCGGAATTTCAGAATACAGGGTCACTTTCAACCACCTACTAAAAAGCCATTAGATTATATGCATTGTAAGACATTCTTTTCCAGATTAAACGAGCCATCAAAATTTACAAATTCAAAAGTGACCCTGTGTGCCATTCAGCTCCATCACCAAAAGTCTATTCATTATCTGTTTGTGATGTTTAGTTTTGAAATCAACCAGGCGTTACGTTCTTTGCTACAACTGTTATTATCTTTGTAATAATTTTAATTGGCATGATTTTAACGTAGTTATTTGCTCTTTGGCACTGATAAAATTATAGGTTAAATTGTTTGTTTTCTGTACAAATAATTAATATGATAATGGTGCTGGGAACTTTCTCGCTCTATTTAAACAACCCCTTATTAGATAACTAACACCATCTATTAATGTCTAATCGGACTGAATTGGAGCCAAACTATTTGTGTTACATTCCAGAATAATTATGTAAATCTTTAGCGAACTATGTGATAATGGTACAGTTTATTCTAATCATTTTGAACTTGGTATTGGTGTCATGACGACTCCGAAACGTTCGTTTTTAGCGTTAAGTTTTTCTTGCTTATGTATTACTAAACCTCTGCTTTTATGTTTTTTTTCGACTTTTTTTACTTTTTTTTTGCTCAATTATGTAGTGCTGCTAGTAGATATTGATGGGCTTTTATCTTTTGGTTGACAGTATCACAGCCTGCACCTGAGGGGGGATCGGGTGGTGAAACAACAGAACGTAATGGTATTAAAGTATAGGGTTGACACCGCTACTAATGGTGCATAAGACCAAGGCTCAAATTTCATGGCTGGCTCAGTTCTTCTTTTCTCCTTAATAGCTAACTCGTGCTTTAACCTTAATGAATTTGTTTGGAAATGATCAAAATGACTTTTCGCCGACATTCAAGTGAAAAAGAGATTTACTAGTGGCAGTCTTAAGATTTGTTTTTGTTTGTGACATGTCTCTGGAATATAGTACATATTTGGTTTGAGTGACCGTATCAAAGAGGTGGATGTATAAAATATATAGCATCCTTGGATTTTTACCATGAAGCTTTTGGCGGTATAAACAGGACAATGTAAATATCATTTGGTAGTGGTGATATAACCCTGGGCATTAGGTGGTAATAGACTAGTTTGCAATTCCCAGCCAGCAGCAATGCTCATTGTTGTTACTTGTTGTAAGAACCGGGTTAAGTCCCGGATGTCTGGTTTTCCTGTAAACGTTGTTGTTGTTGTCACATTGAGCCAATGTTAATCATATTTCAGCAGGAACCCAAGATCAATCTGTCCCCAATAATCCAGCAAACTCCAATGGATCACAAAGACCTGATGGTAAGTACCATGGAGTTTAGAGGTGAAAAGTTAAATCGTTAGAAGGTGAAGGGTTGGAAACCTCTATCGTTTTTAAGGGTTATTCCTTAAATTTAATGACAATGTTTATGTAAACATCCGTCCAAGCAACCCATGTTTAAATGTAGTATGTCAAGTCATTTATCTTATGAAGTGTTCTCTGTTCTATGCACACCGACACAAATTTCAAAGTATAACGTTACAGTAAATGGTAATCAGGGTAACACCTTTATAGGAGATTACATCTTTTCAAACATTGGGGCTCTGCCTGGAAATGGTAATTATAAAGTCCGGAACTTTACAATAAAGGGTCACTTTCAACCACCTACCAAAAAGCCATTAGACTATATACATTGTGAGACATTCGTTTCCAGAATAAACGAGCCACCAATATTCACAAATTCAAAAGTGACCCTGTCTGCGATTGAACTCCATCACCAAAAGTGTATTCATTATCCGTTTTACTTACTGTTTCGATGCTTTGTTGATAATCCACTTATCTTTCCTTAGAATATTTTTTTGTGCGCATACTTATCTTTATGATTAAAGGCCCATGTTCACCCTAGATGCATTGCACACCCTGTACTCTAGAAAAAACATTTCGCGAAGTTGAAAATCGCTGTCTTCGGTGTGTAGAGTCATTCTTTGTTAATTTTCCACAGTTCGCTAAGTCTGGTTTAAAAGAGAGTCTAAACAGGTTCTTCTGGTATTTTTCTTTACATCGTTTTGGATATTTTGGCCTGGTATCGAGCCTTTTTGTTTCTCTGTGATTGTTTGTTTCACTGCAGTATTTGCGATGGCGGTGCCATCGCAAAAAAAGGGTTGGAAGACCGTAAAATGACATTTCGCCGACATTTTAGTTAAAAAGAGATTCACTAAGATAAGATTTGTTTTGTTTGTGACATGTCTCGTGAATATAGTACATTCAGTGAAATCTCTAATATATAGATTTATCCAGGGCTAAAAGCGATGCTCCCAGTAAACAAATTTATAATTTAAATTAAATAATAAACTTGTATTCCACAATTCAGTTACCTTTAGAGCACATTTATGTGACTTTTGAGAGAAAGGCTAAGTGATTTTAGGCAAAAATAATTTGCAAACATCTAGCCCAAGAGTGAACCAAATCTTACGTCGAGTTGATAGCCTCATATGTACACCCAAAAACGGGCATTTATCCGCGATCACATTTAAGAGCCATAATGGCTGTTGATCACCGTAGATTAATTAGGCCTGGAAAAAAAATCAGGCCGAATGTTTTTGCGTTCAACAAGTTTACTTTACAAAATCTTGCCAACAAATCTGGGTGCGTGTAAACCAACCTTTTTATACCATTTATAATTTATTAACATCACATCTGGGGTGAAACAGTACTATGAGGCGCTGTTTTTATCATACAGACCTCGGACTGAATGCAGTATTTCACAATTTTGCAATACACATTGCACTCATTCAATATTCAGGACGAGCGAAGCACGCCGGCGTGGGCTTTTAGCTAAACCGTTGAAAAAATTTCCAAAATTATTTATACGGCCAGCCAGTTCTCACTTTTGCAGTGCGAGCTGTGGGTCGAGCGTTTGAATGAACATGAACAGAGTTACGCCCCAACGTAATTAAGTATTTATTAAGTTTATTTTTTGTTTAATGCTTTAACGCGCGGCATTTTGAGTACTACTGCAAGCGATGGTCACTGAACAACTGAGAACAAACGGCACAGCGATTAAAATTACAAGAGGGACTACTAACAATCAATAAAAGAAATATAATTCATTCACGAAGACAATTATTTAAGTGTCTCAAAAAATACTGAGTCTTCGAGCTTAAAGCTTAAGTTTATATTTTAAGCCGGCTTCCCGGTGTTTGCTTTTTTCAAAGATTTGAAATAAAGTATTTATTAAGTTTATTTTTTATTTAATGGTTTAACGCGCGGCATTTTGAGTACTACTGCAAGCGAGGCTCACTGAACGACTGAAAACAAACGGCACAGCGCTTTAAATTACAAGAGAGACTACTAACAATCAATAAAAGAAATATAATTCATTCACGAAAACAAGCATTAAAGTGTCCCTAAAAATCCTGAGTCTTCAAGCTTAAAGCTTAAGTTTATGTTTTAAGCCGGCTTCCCGGTGTTCCCTTTTTTCAAAGATGAACTCGAGGCAAGAAAATCGCTCAAAGCTTTCTTTTACAGCCA
>CALNXI010001756.1:17500-32500 GCA_942486025.1 Porites evermanni
GCAAATGACATAAACTCAAAAACTACGAAAACAGTGTTCAGCCACCTTAATTTTTTTTAAATTCTTCACGTTTTTTTCCCATAATGCATTGTGTCAAGATCGTATTAGTATTAGTATTCTGGTGAATTTGCTTCCTCAGCAATCTTCTGACGGAGACGAACAGCAACCGCGACGTTTAAGGAGTGTTATCGTTATTGATGGAATGGCAGTCATTCAGTCGATGGGAAAGCCAACATGGGTTCGCACTGGCCGAGATCTTGCCACCCATTGATGGAATAGATGGTTGTAATTCAAATGAGTCATCCAAGTCATTCCAAATCTTCACTGCCCTATAGGCGAAAGATCGTTGTCCAGATGCTGTCCAGATGCTGTTTTGAAGTATTAGTATTCTGGTGAATTTGCTTCCTCAGCAATCTTCTGACGGAGACGAACAGCAACCGCGACGTTTAAGGAGTGTTATCGTTATTGATGGAATGGCAGTCATTCAGTCGATGGAAAAGCCAACATGGGTTCGCACTGGCCGAGATCTTGCCACCCATTGATGGAATTGATGGTTGTAATTCAAATGAGTTATCCAAGTCATTCCAAATCTTCACTGCCCCATAGGCGAAAGATCGTTGTCCAGATGCTGTTTTGAAAAGTGGGATTTTTAGGCTGTTACGGCTGCGCGTAAACCTATCATGAATATTTGTCCTCTGTAATAAGTTAAAGCAAAGATAACCAGAAGCAAAATTATTAGCGCTTTTAAAAGAAATAACGGCGACTCCAAGGTATAACTGCTGTTAAACAGGGAGCCAGTTATGCTGGCGCAAAAGTGGAGTTACATGGTCGAATTTTCTCGATCTAGTAGTCTTAGAGGCAAAGTTCTGAATTGACTGAAGTTTCTTTAAGTTAGGGGCGGATGTATTCGACCAGTCTCGTGCTGGAATACTTTAAAGAAAGCTGAACAACAAGTGTTAGAAGCATTTGCCAGCCTTGGTAGCTCGGCGCACGTTCAAGATGATGTGGCCATGAGACTAGAGCTGCATATGGGCCATCTCTATGCACCCTCAGCCCATATCCCCACCGTAAAGGAAATGCGATGGTTCTGTTCAGCATGAAGCAGTATGCAGATGAGAATTTACCACCAGTGAACTCGCAGCACGGGAGCAAATGATTAAACGAGCAAGCTATGTTGCCTTAGTATGGAAGGAATGTCCAGTGGTACCCCATGACCAGATATTCCTCTGCCAACATCTCACGGATTGGTTCAAGTTGGCAACAGACTACAGGCTGTTCCAACCACCCTACTTCCTGCACCCATGCAAAGCGGTTCTGGAACTGATCAAGTGAGTTTGCAAAGCAAGTTGCATCATCATGATCTGTTCGTGCAACGGAATCATAGCCTAAAATGTATTGACGTGTGTGGTTGCTTTGAAACAAAGTGTGAAAACAGAAATGTGGAGCAAGGTTTCTATTAAAGGCGAAGACAGTGATGGCGAGGATCTTTCTTGATTGTAGTTTTTTGTTTTGAGACCGGTAAAAACTTGTTAAAAACAGAAATACTTCCTTTTTCATTAGATGGTGATACATTGATATGCTTTAGCAGAATACGTCTATCTCATAATCTAGACGTCAATACAAATGTATGACATCACTGTCAATTTGCATAATTTAAATTTTTTATTGAATTTTTAAAAGATTAATGTACATCAATTTGTATTTTTGGATAGGTTGACAATACAAAAATGATTATTGCCAAAATTCTCACCCGTGTGCAACCATTTGAAAAGTAGTAACTTGTCAGCGGATAACTTCAAAAATACTTGACCTTGATGGGTCGACATGTGAGCCCGTGATACGTTCAAGTGATACTGGTCAGCGGCTACCCTGTTTTGACAGCTGTCAATAGGTGGTTTTCACGTTACGTCATCGCCGCCATGCTTCAAGTCAGTCTCTAACCATCTTTGGTGGTGGTGGACGGTAAACAAAAGATCGCTCATTAGCTCGCTTTGTTTGTCCACCAGCGTTTGCTCATTTCACCATTGTTATTTGTGTCTCCCGAGATTGCATGAAAACCACCTAGTGATCACAACATTGATGTCCAATATGTGTGCATTATCAGTTTTCCTGTGCTCCAAAACTAGCTAGAAAGTATGGGATTGAACATTGATTGCAATCTAGTAAAACAAGTAAATGGTCAGCGGACAGCTTCCAAATAAATCACGTCCCTCGATGAGTTGACACATCAACCCGCGATATGGTCATGTGATACTGGTCGGTGGCTATCCTGTTTTGACAGCTGTCAATTGACCATATTGTGAATGTCCAATATAAAAGATGTGGACTTGCCAAGACACGCCTGAGACACCCCTCCCTTCCTTTTGATAGTCTCCCCTACCCCACACGTACAATCTGTAGACGCGTACGTACGTACGCTCGGTCAAACACGTGACAACCAAACGAAAAGAGGTTGACCATATTCTATGAGAGCGCGCGTGGAAGCCCCGCTATTAAGCGGACCCTCAATAAAGCGGACACCCTCTATTAAGCGGACACTAAGCCGGGTTCCGAAATTAACGTGTTAGATTTAAGAAATATTCGCCGAAGGCGAAGTTAATATTAACTGAGCCTGAGGTAACTGAGCGGCTACGATCGAGGTGAGCGTTGTTTATCTGCTGTGAAGTGTTCCTTGCCATGTTAACTTGCTGGCACGTGCAGTTTTCAAAAATATTTGCTTTCCTTTTTTTTTTCGATAAATTAACTTCTGTTTCCAGGCAAAATTGGTCCTGCGAGGAAATCCCAAGTTCACAAAACAGTGACAAAGCGACGTCTTTTCCTCTGTAGTTGGCAATAAAAACATTGCTTTGAGCGTATGAAAGTTAACTACAGTAAATCCCTTCGCGATGAAATCACGCTGTTTAAACACCATGAAGTCTTTTTTTACCTTCAAAATCATCAACTCTGAGATATTCCTGTATTTTAGAAAAGTTCTTACTCTGAAACTTGGCAAAACACCCCGTTCACGACAGCGATTTTTGTTTTGCTTTATATTCACCGCCTAGCGCGGTGAATATAACGTCATAGTGGGAGATAGCTAACCAATCAGATTACTTGAAACACCAAGATCACTGAGTTTGTATATACTAATTCCCGTTATAACGGACCCCTATTCAGTGGACACCTCTATTAAGCAGACGCGGACACTAAAGTAAATTTTATTTGGCTAATTTCTATTGTTAAAAACTTTTATTAAGCGGACACCGGACTGTATTGACAATACTAGTATTGGATTACGTCCTTCAAATACGTACTGTAATCGATTAATAAAGATAAATCAATACCTCTAGCTGTCAATAAACTGTAGATTAGACCGATGTCTGGCCGTATGATTGTCATTCGCGATCAAAGTTCACCTTAAAGTCTTGCACAAAGTACAGCGCAGCTTCCTTAGCTTCCTAAACAACATGGAACTTTATCACAGTACAGAGTAACCAGTGAATGTCAATCGTTAGCAAACATTGCGCGATTTTTACAAAACTCTATTAAGTGGACACTTGGGAAGGTCACGAAGGTGTCCGCTTAATAGAGGTTTCACTGTATTTGGTTTGAGTGACCGTATTAAAGAGGTGAATGTGTAAAATATATAGCGTCCTTGGAATTTCACCATGAAGCTTTTGGCGGCATTGACAGGACAATGTATAGGCATTTGGTAGTGGTAATATAACACTGGGCGTTAGATAGTAATAAACTAGTTTGCAATTCCCAGCCAGCAGCGATGCTCGTTGTTGTTACACCTTTTGCTCCATTCATTTGCGTGAAACGGCGACCAATAGTGCGAAGATACATTCATTAGCGCGAAAAAACGAACCTTTGCGCATAAGCCAGATTCAATAACGATTTTTGCATTTAAATCAACATTCAAGGAAAATTTTGAACATTCATTTGCGTCATTCGACATACAAAAGAGAAAAAGTTACTTTTATTAACACCATGATCTTTAAAATCAATGGGGAAAATTTACAAACATTAAAGTGCAACTGCCCATTCATTAACATTTTTATGACACTGTTTAGGAGTAATAGAATCTCTAGCACATAGCACTAATTGGTGACTCAAAAATAAATAAATAAATAAATAAATAAATAGAATAAAATATTAAAATATTAAGATAGTGTTAAAATAATGTTAAGATAGTAATGCAAATAGTAAAAAATGTAAAACCCAGTTGCACGTAAAAATGTATGTGTATGATATCAGGACAAAATTTTGCTTAGTAACATAGGGTCTCAAAGTTAATTATTACAAAGCATGCAATTTCTACAGCCATCCTCAATTAAGGCAGTTAGGTCTGTTCTCCTAATTTTAGTCTTAAATCTGTGCAGACTATCCTCGTCACGTAATTCCTTTGTAAGTTTCGACCAGAGGAAAGGGCCATAGTATCTTAATGAATGCTTCTCGATATTGAAATTCGAATTTCTTAAAGAATATATCCTATCATAGTTTGCTTTCAGCGGAAAAAAAGTTCGTTTATTTGACTTGGAAGTTGATTCTTGTTTGCCTTTAACATGAGAATCGCAATTTCCTGAAGCCTTCTGTTAACCAGGGGAAGGGAGTTCAGCCAGCCTCAGCAGTTCGTCGTAGGAGACTGACTCAGTGTTGAAAACTACTCTTTACGTTTGTCGGAGGCTCTGCAGAAATGCCAGATGGTACTGCAGTAAGTCAAGTGAGGCAATATGGCAGCTTTGTATAGTTGAAATTTAGAATGAGTGTGTATAAACTTCTTTAGACGTCTTAAAACTCCTATCTGTTGGCTAGCCTTTTTGCAAACAGAACTAATGTGCTCACGAAAATTAAGTTTAGAATCCAGGAGTACACCGAAGAATTTGATAGATTTCAATTGTTCTTTGTTAAACCCATCTATATGCAGGTTTATGTTATTTGCCTCTGTTCCAGAACCCAGTAACATGGATTGATATTTCTGAACATTCACTTGTAGCAGGTTTTCCTTGTACCATTTGGTGATCGTACTAAGTAAAAATTTTGAAGAAGGGTGTGAAAGTTTGAACAAATTTCTTTGGATTACTCTTTAGATCGTGTGATACCTTCTTCCAGTACTGCTTTATGGCTACGCCTTTGTCATGTGGCCTCGTTCCTCCATTTCCTCTTGAGTTTCAAGTTTTCTGGTGTTTTGTTTTGGCTGTACCTTTTTGCAAACTTACGTTTAGCCCTTACAACAAATTTCCATGCTGAAGTGATATAGGGAACATCTTTTGCCCTGACTTTCATTTTCTTCATAGGCAAATGTTCCTGCAAAATGGTTCTCAGGAGTTTTATCCAGTAGTCATAAGAACCCTCAACACAGTCAAACATCTCACCAACATGCCAAGGTGTTAGACTGAGAGACTCTTTCAGATTCTTGAAATCGGGAAATGTAGTCACTTTGCTATGGTGATACTTAATCTTTTCAGTCAGAATTCCATACACCATGAGATGGTCACTAATTTCAGGATCATAAACACCACATTCCTTAAAAAGATCAGGTCTATTTGTCAATATGACATCCAATAAAGTTTTTGTTGTATCAGTAATTGTTGTTGGCTTAGTAACCAGTTTGCCATTCAATAGCGTTCCTGGGCAGCCTTAGGATGGATAAGACAAACCGATTTTTGTATATTAAATGTTAAGAACGCTCAATTGATTGTACAAGCGCACTAAGGTTTGTCTTATCCATCCTAAGGTTGTCGAGGAATGCTATTGAATTGCAAACAGTGTCATAAAAATGTAAATGAATAATGTTTGTCTGTTTCCCTCTTGATTTTTAAGATGGTGTTTTTGACTTTGATGTTGGCTTTAATGAAAGTATATTTTTCTCTTTTGTATGCCGAATGACACATGAATGCCCAAAAGTGTTATTTAATGTTGATTAAAACGCAAAAACGGTATTAGACCTTTGTCACGCGGGTGGCCACTTTGTCTCAGGAGAAACGAGTCTAGCCGTGCATAAACCAAGCTTAAAAATCTCCTGAGACAAAATGGCCGCCGCGCGACAAAGGTCTATTGAATCTGGTTTATGGGAAATGTTCGTATTTTCGCGCAAATGAATGTATCTTCCCACTATTGGTCGCCTTTTCAGGCAAATGATTGAGTATTTTCTCGTAATGAACAGCAAAAGGTGATCTTGTTGTAAGAACTGGGTTAAGTCCCGGATGTGTGGTTTTCCTGTGAACGTTGTTCTTCTTGTTTTCATTGAGCCAATGTTCATCTTATTTCAGCAGGAACCCAAGATCAATCTGTCCCCCGTAATCCAGCAAACGCCAATGGATCACAACGACCTGATGGTTAGTACCGTGGAGTTTTGAGGTTAAAGGTTAAATTGTTGGAAGGTGAAGGGTTGGCAACCTCTATCACTTTTAAGGCTTATTCCTTTAATTAATAACAATCTTTATGTATACATGCGTCCAAGCAAGTCAATTTACTCGTGTTTAAATGTAGTATGACAATTCATTTATCTCATAAAGTGTTCTCTTTTCTAGGTACACCGGGACGATTGTCAACGTATAACATTGCAATAAATGATAATCAGGGGGGTCCTACCATTATAGGAGATTACAACACGGTAACCAACAAGGAGGCTCCGCCTAGAAATGGTAATTATTTGTTTTAAAAAGTCTGAAAATCAGAATACGGGTCACTCAAAAAGCCATTAGATTATATACCATTAGATAATATACATTGTAAGACATTCTTTTCTAGATTCAACGAGCCACCAAAATTCACAAATTCAAAAGTAACCCTGTGTGCGATTAGGCTCCATCACCAATTAATTGGTATGATGTTAACGTAGTTATTTGCCCTCTGGCATTGATAAAGTTATAGGCTAAACTGTTTCTTTTTTTAAATGATTAATATGATATAATTTTTCCCTAGTACTAGAATCTTTCTAGCGAAGGTAGGTTACATGGTGCTAGGATCTTGCTACCTTCTAAGCTGGGAAGATCATAGTGCCGGAAAGATCCTAGCGCTAGGGACAAGTACAACTTTTTGCATACAAGAAAACATGAAAACATGGCGCTGGGATGATCCGCCTTCTAGAATCTTTCTCTCTTTAATTAAACAAACCCTTATTAGATAACTAACACTATCTCGTAATATCCAATCGGACTCAATTTGTGTACATTCCAGAATAATAATGTAAATCTTTATCGAACTATGTGATAGTCATACAGTTTATTCTAATCGTTTTGAACTTGGTGATGGTGTCATGACGACTCCGAAACAATCGTTTTTAGCGGTAAGGTTTTCTTGCTTATGTATTACTAAACCTCTGCTTGTATGTTGGTTTTTTTTTTTTCGACATTTTTCACTATTTCCTCGCTTATTTTGTGGTGCTAGTAGATATTGATGGGCTTTTACTTTTTGGTTAACAGTACCGCAGCCTGCACCTGATTGGGAATCGGGTAGTGAAACAACAGAACGTAATGGTATTAAAGTATAGGGTTGACACCGCGACTAATGGTACATAAGAACAAGGCTCAAATTTCATGGCTGGTTGAGTTTTTCTATTCTCCTTTATTAGCTAACTCGTGCTTTGACCTTGTTGAATTTGTTGGGAAATGGTCAGAATGACATTTCGCCGACATGTCGGTGAATAAGAGATTCACCGTATCAAAGAGGTGAATGTATAAAATATATAGCATTCTTGGAATTTCACCTTGAAGCTTTTGGCTGCATTAGCAGGACAATGTATAGGCATTTGGTAGTTGTGATATAACACTGGGCGTTAGATGGTAATAGACTAGTTTGCAATTCCCGGCCAGCAGCGATGCGACCAATAGTGCGAAGATACATTTATTAGCGCGAAAAAACGAACATTTTTCGCATGAGCCAGATTCAATAACGATTTTTGCATTTTAATCAACATTCAAGGACATTTTTGGGGTACAGTACAATACAGTATCTTTATTAAATCTCCACTACGTGGCTCTTCCGATTTAATTTACAAAATGGAACAAAGAAAGAAGAAGGAGAAAAAGACTAATTTACAAATCTAATTGTTAATAATAAATAGAAAAATAGGAATAAAATTAAATTAAGAAATAGCTACGTTAATATATCGTATATACTATATACATATATGTATACTTGTTATTGACTTAAAAATGCTTCAACTATGACATATAAAAACTGTTTTAGTCATGCAATCAGTCACCTAGTTCTCGGTGTGACATAGCTCCAATTTTGCACCGCACTTACAGCTAGTGAGCGTTTTACTATTTCTTGCTTGCGCTTAGCGAGTTCCAAGTGTTGATAGACCGATAGTGAAAGGAAGGTTGTGCAGTGGCTGTCCTGCACATAGGAACGTCTAAATTTTCCCTGAATCTGGTATTATAACTATGAATTCCTGTTCTTTTATTGATGTAGCTATTTAGATAGGAGGGCGCAAGTCCATTCACTATTTTGTACAACTGTGTGACATCGCGTACTAACAGCAGATGTTTAATAGAGGACCAACCCAGTTCCCGCAGGACTGGTGAGATACGGTCGATTTTCCTAGTATTAGTTAAAACTCGAGCAGCAAAATTTTGTACAAGTTGCAGTTGATGAATGTTCTGCTTAAAAGTGCCAGACCATTACAGCAGAACAATAAAAGAGCTTATTTAAAACCAAGCAATTCAAAATGGTGAAGAGTACTGATTTGGAAAATAGATGCCTAACTATGTTTATCTGACACAGAGTAGAGATAAGGGACAAAGTCAATGTATTTACATGTTCATTAAATGTAAGGTTTGAGTCTAGTATGATACCCAGGTCTTTGACTAAGGGCACGGGAGCTAGGTTTTGGTCAAGAAAAGGAACTCTGACGTCCGGAATTTTACTCAATAGCTGTCGCATTCCAAAAAAAATAAGTTTGGTTTTACTAGGATTGATGAGTAGCTTATTAGTACAGCACCAGGCGACAATGAGGCGAAGATCTTCGGTGACTTAAGTCAGGTAGGAGTCAATGTCCATTGATGAGAACGAAAGGTAAACCTTGGTATCATCGACATATGACTCGACACTTCAAAATTTGACAACGAAGGGTAAGTCATTCATGTAGAGACTGAACAGGAGCGGCCCTAAAATGGACCCCTGAGGTCTGCCATGTGTAACGATTAGCTCCTCAGAGCGGGATGTTCCTTCCAGTTCTTTCCAGAAATGTTTACTGATGAAGCTGTGCAAAGGTTATCTTTAAACGTTCCTTAATTTAAAACACATTTGCAATTTTCTCAGAAAGAGTGATCTTTCGGACTTAAGTCACTTTCTCGCCCATCGCAGCAATTGCAGCGATCAATTAGAAATCATCAAGCGCCAGGATTGCTAAATTGTATTTATTTTTTAGCGGTTGCAAGGATCGTAGTGATCGAATGAAAAACAGCCCGCTTTTCTAGATGTGCCAAAATTCCAATACGGTTTCAATGTTGCTTGATTGACCCGGCCGGCAATAACACAAAAAGCGAAACCGGTATTTAAACAATGTATGCAAATTTGTTCTTCTTGAAATATTACATCGCGTATGCTTCAGTCTTATTGTCTAACTTCCGTAATCATCCTGTTGTCTCTCTTGTGGTTTCCGTTTGTTTTTCAACCATCTAAACAAACATTCGCGCTATGAAGTTACGGCGACCGTTTTAGCGTCATCAAAAGTATTACGCAGCGACGGAAACATGGAAAAACGGGCTTACCATGATGTACCCGCTAACGGAAACACGTTTGCCTCTGTGTTTCTCGCAACGGAGTGTAGTATTGTACAGTGTTTTTACTTTACAGATTCTTGTTTTTTTTGTCCTGTGAAGAACGAGATATAACACACGTTTACAGCGCTTGATTCGTCTTAGCACAGCGTAACAAGATATCTTCACATAAATTATGATTGATAGCGCTTCCTTGGTCATGGGCACCTAATGACGATTTCCTCCTAAATGCATCCTAGGACAACTTCAGTCTTTTCGAAATTACAAGGGCTTCAGCATTATTTTCCAGAAACATTTAGCTTCCAATTGAAAGTTTTAGGAAAGTGAGAATTTTCGGTTCCGAAAATTTTAGGATTCCTTTCTCTGTACGAAAAATAGCTTAACCTGGGGAGTGAAATGGAAAAAAATTAAACTTCAGAAAATCGTAAGGATTCTATTAGATAAGCTTCGAAAATTGTACATGCATGGAACGGTCATCTGGAAATGTCTAGCCTTCCTCAAGCTATAGAAAATTCTAGGCAGTTTTTGTTTCTCCGATTTACCTTCGTTCGTCTGAGCATGGCTCGGGAAAGAAATATATTAAACTAATTTATTCAACTTCATTTCTCTTGCATTACTGCCAATAAATTTTTCTGGTGGCATAACTATAATTTTCAGGCAACATAACTTCAGTGCCTTGCATGCGATAGCAGGCCTCTTTGCGATTCCGGTCAACAGCCGAGAGCCGGAGGAACTGGTTTACACTGATCTCGCGTTAATTCCAGGCTAGACGACCATTAAGTGGTGATTTTCAAATGGCTACGGTTACGATCAAATTCCAAAACAGTCTCGCTGAAAACCCAAGCCATTTTTATCATCTTAGCAGTTTTAGTAATCAAGCGTGTTAAGCGTGTCTTACCCAAATTGCACGCTAAGCATGCTATAATTCGCACACTTACCGTGACATATGGCACGCTACAACAAAAACAAAAAGTCTAGCGTGTTAAATTTACCAAAACAAAGGCAAGTGTGTCCGTCTTTGTTTTTTCAATTTAATATGCGCATATCTGTGATCTACGGCACGCTAAGCGTGTCGTGCGTGCGTGTCGTGAGCGTGCTTTCACTTTTAGCATCAAATTCCTGTGGAGGGTCACATATGCTATCAAATGCCTTGCTTAGATCGATCAGGACCATAGCCGTTATCTCCTTCTTGTCCATTGCTTTGAAAATGTGACTAGTAACAAGCAGACGCAGGGTTTCAAGCAGCACCTCACTGAACGGCTGACACAATTGGCTGTGAAAACGGTACAAACGGTGACATAACAATACCCCTATCCCTGAAGACAAAAGGCAATATTGTTTTAGTTGACCACTGAAATTAGAGGCTTATGTGAAGTACTGGACTTCTGCATTTTGGGAATTCATTTGAGTCATTCGACATGCAAAAGAGAAAAAATTATCTTCATTAACGCCAACATCCAATGCATTAACACTATCTTAAAAATCAATAGGGACAATTGACAAACATTAAAGTGCAAACACTATTCATTAACATTTTATGACACTGTTAAGTAGTAGTAGTAGTAGTAGTAGTAGTAGTAGTAGTAGTAGTAGTAGTAGTAGTAGTAGTAGTAGTAGTAGTAGTAGTAGTAGTAGTAGTAGTAGTAGTAGTAGTAGTAGTAGTAGTAGTAGTAGTAGTAGTAGTAGTAGTAGTAGTAGTAGTAGTAGTAGTAGTAGTAGTAGTAGTAGTAGTAGTAGTAGTAGTAGTAGTAGTAGTAGTAGTAGTAGTAGTAGTAGTAGTAGTAGTAGTAGTAGTAGTAGTAGTAGTAGTAGTAGTAGTAGTAGTAGTAGTAGTAGTAGTAGTAGTAGTAGTAGTAGTAGTAGTAGTAGTAGTAGTAGTAGTAGTAGTAGTAGTAGTAGTAGTAGTAGTAGTAGTAGTAGTAGTAGTAGTAGTAGTAGTAGTAGTAGTAGTAGTAGTAGTAGTAGTAGTAGTAGTAGTAGTAGTAGTAGTAGTAGTAGTAGTAGTAGTAGTAGTAGTAGTAGTAGTAGTAGTAGTAGTAGTAGTAGTAGTAGTAGTAGTAGTAGTAGTAGTAGTAGTAGTAGTAGTAGTAGTAGTAGTAGTAGTAGTAGTAGTAGTAGTAGTAGTAGTAGTAGTAGTAGTAGTAGTAGTAGTAGTAGTAGTAGTAGTAGTAGTAGTAGTAGTAGTAGTAGTAGTAGTAGTAGTAGTAGTAGTAGTAGTAGTAGTAGTAGTAGTAGTAGTAGTAGTAGTAGTAGTAGTAGTAGTAGTAGTAGTAGTAGTAGTAGTAGTAGTAGTAGTAGTAGTAGTAGTAGTAGTAGTAGTAGTAGTAGTAGTAGTAGTAGTAGTAGTAGTAGTAGTAGTAGTGGACTTTATTAACGTGTCAAGAAACTCTAGCGCATAGCACTTATTGGTGACACAAAAATAAAAAAAAAATAGAATGAACAAATCAAATACTGAATAGTGTTAAAATAATGTTGAGACAATGATGCAAATAGTAAAAGCTAGGAAAGTTGAAAATCTTAAACCTATTTACACTTTAAAATGTATGGATATAATATCAGGATAAAATTTTGCTTAGTAACATAGGGTCTTAAAGTTTATTATTACAAAGCATGCATTGATGAGACCCTAAGGGTCAGTGACATAACCGGCAGCGCAGCAAATATATTTATGTAACATGGAAAGGGGTGTGCCCAACTAGAGTAACAATGATTTTTTTCCTGCCCCTACCCCTGCAAGGCTTGTGAAATTAAGGAAGTAAAAAACGCAGGTTAATTACTATAATTTGGCACAATTTTGGTGGCAGGGAAGGCAGAGCCTATGCCCCCTAGGGTAGCGGTGTCCCTAGGGGGACCCCTAGAGTAGCGGTGTCTCTAGAGGTAACCCTATATTAGAGTGTAACATAGGGTGGACCGTAAGAGGGGTGCCCTTCTGGAAGGAGAATAGTTCAGATGGTGAGTTTTACCATCTTGGAGTAAGCAATCCGGACCTATTGCCAAGGAGGGCTATGCCACATACTATGGGGTAAAGAGCAGCCCAGGGTGCACTTCCCTACCACGATTGTGTGAGCCCAAAATATTCTGGTCAAGAATAAGGGAACACAATCACCCCGCAATAAATTATGTGGAAGTTGAGATACCAACTGCCACATGAGCAAGAAAAAGTATACGACATGGGCGAGTAAACCCTCATGGGGATCAAAAGCCAATTTTTCCTAGATGGGTTGACACAGGTATTTTAAGATTCAGGTTTTGAATAAAGATAAAAACCCCAAATACAAGTGGAAAGGAGAAAATGGCTGCCCATTCTACCCATGAAATCAGATTAATAATGAAATGAAAACTAAAGGTATTTAAGACTACATACTAATCCTGAAAATAGTTATGAGGTAGACAACAAAGGAGGATGTAACCTATAATTACTGCAGTTCATTGTCGGTTGTTTAGGAACAGCTAGCAGTGTTTCTTGCGGAGTTAAAATATAGCGTTCATAGCAGTCAGAAGACCAGCGGCCCAATACCTTGATTAACCAGGCAGGAATCCCTGCACCAGCTGCAGTAGTCGCAGCACCAAAACGGAAGTTATGTGAGATAGCTGCAGAACAGCACGGAGTTCTTGAGTAAGAGAAGAGCGCGCGAACCACTTGCCACTAGTAAGGGTGAGAGGGCCTGCTGGTGGAGGTTGGCATTGTAACACAAAGTCTTTCATAGCCATGACAACACAGATGGAGGTAGTGGACCTTGCTAGGGTTAGGGTGCAACCGTTGCGTAAGGGATCTGTTTTGGACTGTTTTATGGAGACTAGCATGTAGTTGGGAGATTCAGTGTAAAGGATGAAGGTGACATCCTTATGACAAAAGTGAGTTGTTGGGTCAAAAGCTCTATCATTGCAGGTAAATTCACTTGAACGTAAAAAGCCGGAAAAGGCTAGGGTGAAGGCCGCCCATAACATAATGTGATTGAGATCACTATTCAAGTGTGACTGGTAAGAGTTGAAAATGGACAGCAAGATTTGGATTATAATTGGGCAACGGTCTAATTTAACAGGGTTTGGGAATGTTTGATTCCATTAAGGACCTTCTGGAGTCTAAACATTTTTGGGAGTTTTAAGGGGAAATTGTATTGCTTATCGAGGTCTTGAACGGCAAACAGGTACAGCTTAATGATATTGTAGGAAACGGTTTTGGCTGAATGGGAGACAAAACAAATCACACGTAAAAATGTATGTATATGATATCAGGATAAAATTTTACTTAGTAACATACGGTCTCAAAGTTAATTATTAGAAAGTATGCAATTTCTATTAAGGCAGTCAGGTCTGTTCTCGTAAGTTTAGTCTTAAATCTGCGCAGACTATCCTCGGCATGTAATTCCTTTGTAAGTTTCGACCAGAGGAAAGGGCCATAGCATCTTAGTGAATGCTTTCCATATTTAATTGTATTAAAACGAGGCAGATTGAGCTTCGAATTTCTTCAAGAATATATCCTATCGCACTTTGCTTTTAGCGTAAAAAGTTCCTTTATTTGACTTAGAAGTTGATTCTTCTTTGCCTTTAACATGAGAATCGCAATATCCTGAAGCCTTCTGTTGACAAGGGAAGGGGGTTCAGCCAGCCTCAGCAGTTCGTTGTAGGAGACTGACTCATTGTTGAAACCTACTCTAAGGGCTCTCGCCTGTAATCTTGGAACTTCACGTTTGTCTGAGGCTCTGCAGAAATGCCCAATGGTACTGCAGTAAGTCAAGTGAGGGAATATGGCAGCTTTGTATACACGCTTTTAATAAGTCTGTGCGCCATCTTGAATTTTTAATTTATGACGTCATTCGCGGAAAGACTTCAGACGCCATCTTTGACTTTTGACTCGCGTGACAGTACCATGTCAGGATGAGAGGCAAAGTCAGGCCATTATGAATCGCTTTATTTTACTCTTTTCCTATATAAAGATTAACAATTGCCAACAAATCCTTTTCCCAGGCTAAAGTAGTCGCAGTTGTGCGGTTCGTCTTTGTAAGTCATATGGGGATATCATGTTCGATAACAAACGCAACACTAAGAATTGTGACATAAGATTCCAAGCTATCAGCATGTATTAAAGGCTAGCACGGCTTCAGCGAATTAAAAGGGAGGAGTACTCGACCTTAAAGGTGTGTAACTTAGTCTTTTTGTGTGTGGGTTCTAAATTCATACCGCTATATTCATCTCTCAAATATTGCTTTTTTGCTAGGGGCAGAAACATAAAATCGTCTGTTCTTTTCATTTTGGGGATGATGACTTCCAAAGTATTGTATTGTAT
>CALNXI010001756.1:42344-57344 GCA_942486025.1 Porites evermanni
CCATGAAAAGCTTTTGTTTTCTGCTTAAAGAATAGAGTGCTTTCATTTAATGAATCAGGCTTTCAAGATATCACCGAGCCTAAGACGGGGCAGGCTTTCTCGGCCTACCCCCCTGGGGCTTCATGCTCCATTGACTGCATTTACCCGCTGGTAAATGTCTCATTAATGGCCTAGCTCCTAATTATATTAGTAATTTAGTTAACATTTTATGCCCTAGCAAATATTTGCTTCGTCGAAACAATGAGATACTATTGGATCCATACAATGGTAAAACCAAGAAAACGCTAGGTGACAGGGCGTTTGCCGTGGCAGCCCCCAGGCTTTTTAATTCACTCCCTCGTGAAATCGGACACGAGACATGTTTGACATGTTTTAACACTTTTAAAACTAAGGTTAAGACTTTTTTGTTTCGTATGGCTTTCTGTTAATTTTATCTAATTTAGTTGCTCATTATCTTATTTTTAATATGATGTAATTTAGTTTTTTATGATGTATTTTTAGTTTTTATATGATGTATATAGTTTTCTTTTGCTTTTGTTTATAGTTTCTAGGTATCTTAGATGTAACGCGCATTTGATCATATTCGAATGTTAATTTGCGCGCTATAAGCAGTAAATATTATTATTATTATTATTACTTCTTCCCAGAGTGAAAAATTATTCAGTGCAAGGGTTGACTGGAGTATAAAGTTTTTATCCAACTTCTTTCTTTCCCTAAAACCTATACATAATAACATAAAAAACTGATAATGAAAAGTATAAACTTTTTATCGAAATAGAATTATCGTACACTTTGAAAGGATCAGAATAGCGACATGAAAAATCCTTTCAATTAGCTTTTATAAATACCTGATAGATAATCTAAGTCTCCTACGAGCAATAATAATTAATAGTTTAAAAAATCGCATAAAAAATGAAAAAGTATCAAAACCATTGCTAAAAAAGATTACATGGGAAGACGTTAAGCTCGTGTCTGTTGACGTAAGCCATCAATTGAAATTAAATCAGCTCTCATTTGTCCTCGATATCATCGATCGAATATCTTTGCACGAAAGCTTTAAAGCTACGATAACATACCCATCAAGACATTGTATAAAGAAAATATTCTTCATGATATAAAGTAAAAACATTCCTTTTTATATGAACACACTGCAAAATCAACGTCAACAGAGCTTCCATCGTTGGTACCCATTTTGGCCACGTGTATGATCTTTCCGCGAATGACGTCATTCATTGAAAATTAAAAGCGTGTATAGTTGTAATTTAACACGAGTGTGTATAAACTTCTTTAGACGTCTTAAAACTCCTTTCTGTTGGCTAGCCTTTTGGCAAACAGAACTAATGTGCTCACTGAAATTAAGTTCAGCGTCCAGGAGTACACCGAACAATTTGATAGATTGTTAACCCCATCTATATGCAGGTTTATATTATTGGCCTCAGTTCCAGAACCCAGTAACATGGATTGATATTTCTGAACATTCACTTGTAGCAGGTTTTCCTTGTACCGTTTGGTGATCTTACTATCTTCACTCAGTAGTTTGCCCTCAACGATACTTGTAGACTAGCATAAGTAGTGGTGGGCTAACAGAATCAAATACCTTACTCATATCTGAGGATGATACTCCCACAACTTGTGTACTGTTTAAATCCATCTTCCATTTCTCAACTAGTCTCAGTAATGTGGTATTGCACCCATCGTTCTTTCGATATGGCTGTCGAGCTGTTACTAAGGTTAGGATCCATGTACTCCTTAAACTGCTTACCCAGTAATTTCTCAAACAGCTTGTCAAGAGTTGGTAGAATTGTAATTGGTCGGTAATTCTTTTCTTCTTCTCTGTCATTACTCTTATAGACTGGTACCCATTCTCCTCTGTTCTAATCAGATAACCATGTCCCTTGTTCAATGCTAGTGTTGAAAATCCTAGTTTGTGAAGGTACCAGTTCCTCAGGTATTGATTTTAAAATCCTGGTTTGCATGCCATCATATCCAGTTGCTTTACGAATACTAAGATTTTCAAGGGCATCCTTCACTTCATGGTGGTTTACTGGTCTGAACCATAAGGAATTATTTAATTCCTCCATATAGGTAGAGAAGAGATGTAGACTGCTTGCTCAATAAAATGCTCCTCAGTTAGATCCTCTGCCTGCTCACTTCCTATTCCCTTGGCCACGAAAAGTACTCAGAAAGATGCTCTGCTACTACAATCTACCATCAATGCATAAATGTGTTTGTCTCTTCCTGTTGTCCTCCTTGTCCTTTCTATCCAAGAAGGGTTTGAAAGTTTGAACAAATTTCTTTGGATTACTCCTTAGATCGTGTGATACTCTTTAGATCGTGTGATACCTTCTTCCAGTACTGCTTTATGGCTACGCCTTTGTTGTGTGGCCTCATTCCTCCATTTCCTCGTGAGTTTCAAGTTTTCTGTGTTTGGTCTTGGCTGTACCTTTTTGCAAACTTACGTTTAGCCTTTATAGCAGATTTCCATGCTGAAGTGATATAGGGAACATCTTTTGCCCGCACTTTCAATTTTATTTGGATGTGGCCCAAATAGAGTTATCGAGATCGCTTGTATTGATTCAAAGTTGCAATAGACACGCAATACGTGAACAAGCCAAGCCGTGCGATGTGTCACGACACAGCATTTATCCTCGATACATACGTCCCACAGATGATGCACGGGAAACAAATTGGCAATAGAAAACAAACGTATTGAAAAAACAAGGGGCGCTTACCATTCGTAAGGAAATTTCGGTAAAAATTTCCACAAACGGTACTAGGCTTGAAAACGTTTCCGAACAGAGGAATGAGTTAGAATTGTACCATTTGCAAACACCATAACCCTCCTGGGAAAAGACCCCTATTTTTCACCTTCCACCTCAAGAGGGAGCCTCGCACTGGTTAACCAGACAAATGGTACAAAAAATTTTGGTCGATTCGGTAAAAACAGGAAAAAGGTAATACCTTGAAAGGTATTCCTTTTTTCCATAAAATTTCCACAACGATAAACTGTTCCATTTGAATTCTCCCCGGGATTACCAGGTTTCCCACACAAATGGTAAGCGCCCAAGGTGCACTGAGTGAAACAAACTATTAAATAATTACAAAAATTCCCTAAAGCAAATAATTATCCTCGCTGCCGGAGTCGCCATTGTTATATAGAGATTGGAAGACTGTGCATGAGCAGTGTGTTACCCCCTGTCCTGTTTCTCGCTTGGTTCATTCCCCGGGCCGCCCAGCAAGTGTGAGTACTTGGAAAATTTCTACCCGGGATCCCGGCATCACAATACTGGGCTGGTTGGGTTGTCATGAAATCGCAAAGTTGATTTTTGTTGCGTTTAACTAAGGTTCCGAGATCTCTGCAAAGCGAGCCAACCCGGCTCACGTAATCAGGCCCTAAGTTCTATAGCCAGCTTTTATGCCCTCCTCCTTGAGCTCACCGATTTTTCAACCTCCCCCTCCACCGAACACACACAAAATTTCAGCACCCCTCTCAACATCTTCATACCCCCTTCTCTATATTAAATGAACTTTCCTTTATCCATGTTTCCACATTCTCTCCTTTCATCACTCCTAAGCAGAAAGTTAGCCTAACAGCATTTGAAAGTACAAGTATGTTTTCGACTACTGATAAGATCTTTCAGAACCACCACTTCATTTCAACAGACAGTAACTACACTATCCATTCATAGACAAATTAGTACTCCGACAACTACCTCACTGCAACACCTAAAATCACTTTTACCTTCCGAAAACATTATTTTTTGTTACTTCATATTAAAGTCTACGAAAAACCAGTTTCACTTATTAACAAACTACGGCTATTATCTTACCAATCCAAGTCCAATATAACTCCACTCCTTCCACTTTACACATCTCAACCAACCCTTAAAATATACAACGCTACTGCACCACTCACACATCCCTAATACACATAAAAAACTTGACACCCGCCTAGTACATCGACGTCCAAATGTACGCTACCACAGCATCTTGTGTTCAAGGCAAATGCTCCTGCAAAATGGTTCTCAGGAGTTTGATCCAGTAGTTATAACAACCCTCAACACAGTCAAACATCTCGCTAACATGCCAAGGTATTATACTGAGAGTCTCTTTCAGTTTACCTATGTTAAGATTCTTGAAATCGGGAAAAGTAATCACTTTGCTATGATGATACTTGATCCTTTCAGTCAGAATTCCATACACCATCAGATGGTCATTAATGTCGGGATGGTAAACACCACATTCCTTGAAAAGATCAGATCTGTTTGTCAATATGACATCCACTAAGGCCCCGTTCACACTTAGGGGCTAGATCGATCTGGTCTTTATAAGAGCTGAATGTGAACGTTCGCTTTTTTTTAGATCGGCGTGGGATCGATCCAACCTGGATCGCTTCAGGAGGTGGTCTGAGATCGGTCCAAGATCGATCTAGACTGTTCCGTGCTGAGTGAGAATGCAAAAACGTCCTGAAAGCAATCCAGCTTAGCAACCTTCCCTCATTGAGAGTCACGAAAGCCAATAGCACGTGAGGGCTTTCAAAGGCTTTTGTTTTTGCAAGTTGCAAAAACTGGCTGCAAAAAAGAGAGATAAAGCAGAGCTCTTATTGCTGTTTGGAGTAACCGTCGGATTCAAGATAAAATAGACAAAAGTTGCCGAAACGCAGACGTTTATGCAGAGATCGCAAAAGCTGTAAAGAAACAGGGGTTTTCCTTAACGTGACTGGAAGAAGTGCTGAAACGTCTAAAAGCTGTGTCTGTGAAACTAGGATTTACATCTCTTCTTCTCAACTATGTCTCCAACAATCAACGGCATTGATGAAGAACTTTGTAGCATTTTGGAACTGAGCTTCTAGCCACTCAAACCAACAGCTTAAACGGGGTTTTGATGTTTGAGTTGTTGAAACTCTGAAAAGTTTGCTGTAAGCACTTTCATTCAGCTGGAATGGTCTGTGTTGGGGAATATCCAATTTGTATAAAGTGCCCTCCGTTTTTAACGTTTGTGTTTTTGTTTTGAAAACAAGTTAATCATAAAGTAATAGCGAAAACGATCGTGCAATTTTGTTATAACTGAACAATCCCCCCGAGGTAGGAAAATTTCTCTTGCAATCACAAGACAAATTACTCAAGAAGAAATAAATTAATTAGTTTCAAAAACACTGAACAGCTGCATGGTCCCCTCAAGAAGCCTTAATGACTAGGCAGTACATTTAAGACTTCTTTCATTGTTCGTAAATGAATGTAACGAAGGATGACAGTCGCCTTCGCTATAAAAAAGACAAGTTTTCTGGGTTTCACCCAGCAAAACATAAACATCTTTTTAAAAATCCAAACCATACTCTACGTCTTTTTACGAACATCTGAGTTAACTTAAGGTGGACTTTAAGACTGTTTTACCTTTGTTTCTGCTTAGTTTCCATTGATCATTAACGAATAAATAAGCACATTTTCACTGTCAATTTTAAAAAAAGAATTTTCTTTCAAACTAGACTATTGTGGCGTGTTTGTAACCAGCCAATAGAAGCGTTTGTTTTTCTGTGCTGCGCATTACGAGAATTTTGCAGTTAATCAATAAGAAAGCGTTTTTCTCGGCTATGTGGTGCACTTGAAAAGCCTGGAGAGCACTCAAGAAGCTATAGTTGCTTCTTTCGTGCTTTCCAAACTTCCCGCGTGCATCCATAACTCGATATACGCTCCCTAAGCATAAACAAAAATAAAATAAATGCTTATTTTAAATAAATGATTCCTGTGAAAAGTCAGGAAACACCCGAAAAAGAAAGCCGAGAGGTGTCACGCAACCCATTTCATGCGAAGCCAGAGGATAAACAAACTGCTTAGTCCTCCCAAGTTAGGAATTTTTTGTCTAATTAGAAGGTGTCAGTGATGCGATCTCGAACCGATCTTAGATCGATCTCATTTAAGCGATCTCAGTATGAACGGGGCCTAACGTTTCTGTTGAATCAGTAATTGTTGTTCGCTTAGTAATCAGTTTGCCATTCAATAACATTCCTGGACTGCCTTAGGATGGATAAGACAAACCGATTTTTGTATATTAAATGTAAAGAACGCTCATTGATTGTACAAGCGCATTAATGTTTGTCATATCCATCCTAAGGTTGTCGAGGAATGCTATTGAATTGCAAACAGTGTCATAAAAATGTTAATGAATGATGTTTTTCTGTTGTCCCTATTGATTTTCAAGATGGTGTTTTTGACTTTGATGTTGGCGTTAATGAAAGTATATTTTTCTCTTTTGTATGCTGAATGACGCGTATGAGTGCCCAAAAGTGTTATTGAATTTTGATTAAAATGCGAAAATGGTAATAGACCTTTGTCACGTGGCGGCCATTTTGTCTCAGGAGATTTAAAAAGCTTTGTTTATGCATGGCTAGCCTTGTTCTTTAGGAGGCTAGCTGTGCATAAACAAAGCTTTTTAAATCTCCTGAGACAAAATGGCCGCCGCGTGACAAAGGTCTATTGAATCTGTTTTATGGAAAACGTTTATATTTTCGCGCTAATGAATGTATCTTCGCACTATTGGTCGCCGTTTCAGGCAAATGATTGCGTATTTTCCCGTAATGAACAGCAAAAGGTATACTTGTTGTAAGAACTGGGTTAAGCCCCAGATGTGTGGTTTTCCTGTGAACGTTGTTTTTGTTGTTACATTGAGTTAATGTTTATCTTATTTCAGAAGCAACCCAAGATCAATCTGCCCCTCATAATCCAGGAAACGCCAATGTATCACAAGGACATGATGGTTAGTACCGTGGAGTTTAGAGGTGAAAGGTTAAATTGTTGGAAGGTGAAGGGTTGAAAACCTTTTGGGGGTCATTTGAAGAATGTTTATACCATTTTCACATCCCATTTGGAAATAATGCCACGCACGTTTTCATCTCCACGGGCCTCATTTGATCAATTTTATAGTACATGATGGTGCGAGCGCATTTTTGATATTCTGGATTTCCTGGAAGTGGCCGACTGGGTTTTTGCTGGAATTGAATACGATTTTCAATTTCATTTTGGGGGGTGCCAAAGTGAAATTCGATTTTAAATTTACTTTGGGGTGGCTGATTGGGAATTCCTGGAAGTGGCCTACTGGGTTTTTCCGGGAATTGGTTTAATACCATTTCAATCCAATCATGTTGCCATACTTGTATAACTTTTTGCTATAAACTATTTTTGTTTTTGTGTCCATTTTACATAAAGACTGATATTTTGCTTCATCTGTTATAATCATGTGTGAATACTCATTGGTTATTTTTTTACAACCAAAATCTACTCTATCCACATCAGCTTCTTCAATCATTTCCAATATCTGGTTAGTTATTAGTAGTATAAGAAATGAGGGTGTAGGCACTGTCCATATATTAGCACAGTTTTGGCTTTCTTAGGCACAGTCTGTATATTAGCACAGTTTTGGCTTTCTATTTACACTTTTCTTGGAATTTTAGCGTGGCCTTGGGAATTTGGGTTAAACTATATGTTTTTTATTTTGACCTAGTTTGGCCCGGTATAAACCATATTTTTGGTATTAGCTTATATATTCACTTTTTGGTATAGGGGGGTGTAAGCACAGTTTTGGGTTTAACTATGTATTTTCTATTTTGAACCTGACCTTGGCAATCCGGTTTGAACCTTTTTTGGGCGGTTTGTAAAAGGGGCTTAAAGAGATATCGCTTCTTGTTTATATTTAATGAGTTCAGATAAACGCACTAGTAAAACAATTATATATAGTAATAATATAGATTCTGATATGGTTGATTATAATGTTCTTGTCAGTATGCTTGCGAGAGTACCAGATCGGGAAATCCCAAATTTGCTTCGTATGCGGGATGAAAGAAGAGAAATTAGAAGTAACGTTGCTGAACCAAAGAAAAGTGTTGACGAATTAGTACAGTGTTTCGAAGAGAATATGAGTAAACCACCACCAATCCCGCCACCTAGACGACGAAGAGTTGCTCAATTAACTCAAATAAAAAGTGCACTAAAGAAGCATCATCAATCTTTTAATATTAGTCTGGTTTTTACCAGAGAGCCATTACAGCAGATGCAAAAATCAAGACATGCTATTAATGAGATGCTTGGGTTTTTATTGAAAGAGAAGAAATGTATCAAATTTAGTGAATGGCTATCAGTTCATTTTAAAAAGTTTAAAGATGGAGAACTTGAGCCTTCCGGCAAAATTATGTTTAGGAGTAAACCTGAATTGGTTATGAATGAAAATGATATCCTAAATAAAAGCCAGGAAAGAATCTTAGATTTTATTCTACAATGGGTTTCCCAGGGTAGTGGCTGGATGATTGATTATATCGAAGGTCATTACTTGAATGTTTCTGAGGGTAAATCATATATACCACTACCAAAAGAATTACAACATCATAATAAGGGTCTTATTAATATTAATAATAAGGATGATAAATGTTTTTTTATGGTGTCATGTCCGGCATTTAAACCCACAAGAAACCAATCCTCAGCGTATTAAGAGGACTGATAAAGAGTTAGCGGAACAGTTAAATTATGAGGGAATTGAATTTCCAGTCAAGGCTAAACATAATAAGATCGAAGTACAGAACAAGATTAAAATTAATGTGTTTGGATATGAAAACAAACAATTTTACCCTATTTGCAAATCAAAGAATGCTGAGTATGAAGATGAGATGAATTTATTATTGATTGCCAATGATGAGACTAACCACTATGTTTATATGAAAGATTTTAATAGAATGATGTATAATAAGACTAAAAATAAGAATAAAAAACATTTCTGTATCAGCTGTTTACAATGTTTTAGCAGTGAATATATACTGGAACAACATAAAACTCTATGTCTAGAGATTAATGGGTTACAAGCTGTTAGAAAGCCAGAACCTGGAAGTAAGGTATTGTTTAAAAATTACCATAGACAAATGCAAGTACCATTTGTGATTTATGCAGATTTTGAGGCTATAACAGAGAAGATGCAAGGTTGCAATATGAATGACCAACAATCTTTTACTGACAAATGTCAAAAGCATACTGGTTGCGGTTATGGTTATAAAGTTGTATGTTGTTATAATGATAAGTATTCAAGACCAGTAGAAGTCTACAGGGGAGAAGATTCAATAGAAACGTTTATGTATGAAATCTTGAAATAAGAGGAATATTGTAGGGATATTATACAAAGTAAGTTTAATAAGCCATTGAGAATGAGCCCAGATGAGGAGCAGATGTTTAAAGCTGCTGAAGTATGTCATATTTGTAAAACACAATATCAAGCAAATGATATCAGAGTCCGGGACCATTGTCATATAACTGGTAAATATAGGTGCTCAGCACACCAAAACTGCAATCTCAAATTGAGGGTTGATTTTAAAACATAAATTACCAGTGATTTTCCATAATTTAAGGGGTTATGATAGTCATTTTATTATGCAAGAAATTGGAAAAATCAGTGTGGAAAAGCAGTTGGATGTTAATTGTATACCAAATAATATGGAAAAATATGCGGCTTTCATGCTGGGGAAACATATTGTGTTTATTGATAGTATGCAATTTATGGCTACAAGCCTTGACAATTTAACAAAAAAACCTACCAGAGGAAGCCTTTAAATATACACAACAAGTTTTCAAAGATAATAAATTAGCATTAATGCGTCAAAAAGGAGTATATCCATACGATTATATGGACAGGTTTGAGAAATTTAATGATCCAATACTAACAACTAAAAAAGATTTTTATAGTATGCTTACTAATACAGGGATCACAGATGAGCAATACCAACATGCCCAGAAAGTATAGTCTACATTTAGACTACAGAATATGGGTCAATATCATGACTTGTATTTGAAGTCAGATGTTTTACTATTAGCAGACGTATTTGAGAATTTTAGAAAGACATGTTTAGAAGACATTGAATTTGACCCAGCACATTATTTTAAATCACCAGGCCTTAGTTGGGATGCTATGCTCAAGATGACGGGCATTAAACTAGAATTGATAAATGATATTGACCAATATCAGTTCATCGAAAAAGGCATGCGTGGAGGAACAAGTTATTTTGCACATCGATATGGTGAAGCTAATAACAAGCATATGTCTAATTATGATGCTGAAAAAAACAGCAAATATTTAATATACCTGGATGCTAATAACCTCTATGGGTGGGCTATGATGCAATATTTGCCCTATGGTGGTTTTAGATGGCTGACAGAAAAACAAATCGAAAAATTAGTAAAAAAAAGATAATATACCAGAGGATAATAAAAAATTTGGAATATCCAACAGAGCTTCATAATTTACATAATGACTATCCCTGTGCACCAGAAAAGATGAACATTACAAAAGACATGTTATCTCCATATTGTAAACAGATACAGGAGAAATTTGGTATTAGTATAGGACAAGTATCAAAACTAGTTCCTACTCTACTAAATAAGACAAAATATGTACTCCATTATAGAAATTTACAACTATATTTGGAACTAGGCCTGAAACTCAAGAAAGTACGTAGGGTCTTGGAATTTAACCAAAGTCCATGGCTAAAGCAGTACATTGAATATAATGCTAATAGACGGAAGCAAGTTAAGAATGCCTTTGAGAAGGACTCTTTTAAACTCATGAATAACTCAGTATTTGGCAAAACAATGGAAAATCTTAGAAAGAGAGTGGATGTACGATTAGTCACAGATCATAACCAGTATTTAAAGATGGTATCAAAACCATCATTTTCTGGTAGTAAGGCTTTTAATGAGAATCTGGTTGCAGTACATAAAATAAGGGAATGTTTAACCCTAGACAGGCCTGCATATGTAGGTATGTGTATTTTGGACCTAAGTAAGCTATGATTTTCATTATAATACAATCGAGAAAATGTGTGGTAACAAGGCTAGATTACTGTTTACAGATACAGATAGTTTATGCTATGAAATTACTACGGAAGATGCCTACCAAGATATGTGGTCCCAGAAAGACTTGTATGATTTTAGTGATTATGCTAAAAAATAGTCCTTTGTATGATGCTAGTAACAAAAAAGTACCAGGTAAATTCAAAGACGAATGTGGCGGATTGCCAATGGGTAGTTTTATTGGCCTCCGGAGTAAGATGTACAGTTATTTGATGGATAATGGGAAGAATAATAAAACATGTAGGGGGGTTTAAGAAAGATGTCAGAAAGAAAAATATATCACATAGCAACTACGAAGATGTACTATTTAATAACAAACAGATATTACATAAAATGAATACAATCCGGAGTGATCATCACAGACTTAGTAGCTACCAATTGAATAAAATATCGCTTAGCTGCTTTGATAACAAACGGTATATACTCGAGGATGGAATTACGAGTTATGCGTATGGGCATAAAAATATATAAAAATAAAAATCTCCATATAGTATATAGTAATGTGTACTGAAGAAATTCACCAAATGTTCATCCAGGATGAGGATGCTATTAATTGCATCTTTTGTTGTAAGCAGATTCAAGACCCGGGTAAACCAAAGATATATTTTTGTTGTAGTAATATGAAATTGATTAAGGACAGACACCTCGTGTGTATTAATTATGGCCAAGTGCATGATTATTTAACAGCAGACGAGTATGTAGATTTTTATGAAAATAGACACAAGATAAGAAAGAAGTCTGTATATCACAGAAAATATCATATTTTGAATGTCATGAATGATATTGCTCAAAAGAATAACATCCAATCGGATAGAAAATTTTGAGAATATTTAGATTGATTGACCAAAACTCACTGGAAGTTAATATTGGCCGGAAACGCATGATTAGTGTCAATTTTATTCTCAAACAACTATTCGACATTTTAGGAATAGAATACAAGTTTATTCCTCTCACAAAATCAAAGAAGACATTAAATTATTACAGCCAGTGGTGGGCTCAAATCTATTATCTCATCAAGGAGAATATTAATTAGAGTTAGTAGTGGGGGTAGAGAGGAATTTTTTCCCATATTGTTACTCAAATTTTGTTACTAATGGACAGAAATCTATAATTCTATCAACAAGAATATTAACGTCTTTCAAAAAGTCCTGTTTAAGCTTTGATATTTTTTTGATATGTTGTATACGCATATTTGCTCATTTCTATTTGGCGTTTGTAGTTCTTAGTTTCCCAAAATGTTTTGAGTAATACACCAGCACCTTTTACAGTACCTATAATAATGGGATTGGCTGTGATGCCCCCAGCTACGCAACCAATAATGACTAAACACGCCGATACGATATTAGAAGCCAGATTAGCCTGCGTAGCTGGCGGTATTGTGTGGGTGCCAGATTGAAGTTTTGGCGGCGGTATACTTATTGAAGAATTTAAAATCCACAGCATCTCCATCTTGTGTTGCTGGTGCAAGATGAGTAATTTTATTATTAGACATATTTATTGGTCCAGCCATAACTCCACTGGACTTATCCAGGAATTTATTTCTGACCATATTTTTGTACCTGGTTGATTATCACCATCTGGTTGAGCCACATTGTATATCCTATTTTTATTCATATCCAAATTGCCGGTCATTAAACCACCAGAAAGTGATAGTTTAGTATCAAGTTGCTGTTTTATTACTGCGTCACTGGGAGCAGTTCCTTTAGCCATATTTGTCGGTTTTTTGTTTGACATATCATAATTCTCATCTGATGTGAGATTAAAACCAATGCCAGGCGGACCTTGAATACCACGTATTGGTTTTCCTTTTGAGTATGATTGATTATAATTAGGTTGCTGATTAAAAATTCCCATTTTATAATAGTACATTAGATATTTCCATCCACTACTATTTTTTTATTCAGTTATGTCCCTTACATGAAATCCATTTGCTTTTAACAGCTTGGCTTCTTCATTAGTAATTGAATCATCCATCCCAATAACTCTGCCAACAATCCGAGCTTGTTCTAAAGATTCATGTTTGTGATTAAGAAGTTCATATAGACAACCCTCTGATAGATTTTCAAATAATTCAGCAATCATTCTACCATATTTGACATCTTCAATTTCTAGATATACTTCCTTATAAATAGGTTATATTAATTTAGTAAGTTTTTCTCTTTACTCTTAGGTTATTTGATGGTTGGATAATTTGTCCAAGAATTGAACCAAGAGCCCGTTTCATATCTAGTATATCTTTTAATATTATAGGATGTAGATCATATAGCAATTCAGTTGCCATTACAGCATATTGGAGACTTTTGAATTTCAAATGTACGTTCATATATTATTGGTTATATAATCATCTACCAGAGAAAGGATAATACGATATTTTAAATTTATATATTTCCGTAAAAGTTTCTTTTGACAGTCTTCATTGGTTTATCCTCATACAGGAATGAATAGGGTTGTTTTGTTGCTTTAATGTACTGATCCTTTGTTACATTCAACTCTCTAGAAATCATATTTCTCTCGTTACTGCTAGGGAAATCATAAACAACATAATGACTGCAGTTCAATCTGATATCTTTTGGAGTTTCATAAAATGATTGTGAGAGGGAAATAACACTGCAGTTCTTGTGTCGCCCTTGAATGAAAAAATCGATAGGCGGCTTTTGGTTTTTATCACAAATGAAATCATCAAATATTGCAATTTTCTGGGCATCACTTTCCAGACTATTGACAGGTTTTATATCATCACTATTGCAGTGTATTATGTCATATCCAACCTGTCCACTAATGTCATTCATTGTGTCTATCATGTGCCGCTATTTTTCTTGTTCCAGATTTTTGCCGTATAAATGGATCCGGTCATAGTAGACTAATGGTTTCATTAGGATGTGATAAAGTAGGTTTGTTTTGCCTGACCCTGAATTGCCACATATTAGCATCCTAAAATTGGATTTAGGCATGTACTTGTACAGCTGTTTGAAGTTTGTATTTTCATCTTCATTGAAATCATAATTTGGAATCTCCATTATACTATTACATTAGATAACTTAAGATAAGTTGAGATAAGTTTTATATAACACAATAGTATAATGGATATTGAAAGATTCAAGAGACTCAGTATTCCTAAAATTGAAGCAGGAAAAATGACCGAAGTTGTTTGGGATGTTATAAAAGAAGTTCGAACTAATAAGCAGAATGTTTACGAAAAGACGTCTGAAGACCTGAAACCTCTAACGGAAACGTTTGATAAGGAAATGGAGGAGATCAGTAAATTGAGAGAAGGTGTTAAAAAACAAGTTGTCCCATATGCTGAGCAAGTTCAGAGATTAGCATTACCAAGCCCAAGTGTTGAGGTGGCGCCTAAGATGGTAGCTGATATGAATAAAGGATTCACTCAAGAAGAATTGGCATTCATACAAAGCCAGCAATTGCCATTACCAGCTGACATCTTGCAAACCTTAAAACAGCCAAATTATGCGAAACAAATTCTGGATAAATCTGGTGAAATAAATAAGGAATTAGGCCGGAAAAAAGCTAATTTAAGCACAACAAAAACTAATAGAAAGAAAAATAAGAATGAAATTGCCGAATATACTGAAGGAATTGACATCATAAAAAAATACGTACAAAGAATTGGTATGTTAGAGGAAGGCTCATAAACATTGAAAGTTGGTAAGGGTATTTACACACAGAAGAAGAGGAATGCTTATAAGGTTAACCCTAATACTGGTGTTTACGGAAATGTAACCATTGATGTGCCCAAACTTTATGGCCAGCTCAAACTAACTCCTCATAAGGATGGTAAAAAAGTCTATGAAAAGCAAGTGGACTTTGATACACTTGATCTGCTCACAAAGCGGTTCAACAGTAAAAAGAAATATTCGCCATTATCAAAAATGGTATTTGACGACCTGAACAGGATAAGTGACATTCCAATTCACCGAACAAGTAATAAATACAAAAAAATCGGCTCAGGTGTTGTTTATTATAATAATCCAGCTGACCTTTTTGATAGACTGGAATTGTTAGGCGGATCAATACTAGCTGGAAATAAGGGTGTGAAAAATGAATTTTCCAAAATTGCTCACACACTAAACAAATTAGGTGTTCTAAATAACACCCAGCTTAA
>CALNXI010001756.1:62344-72344 GCA_942486025.1 Porites evermanni
GTACAAATCAGTTAGCCAAGAGGCGAGCAGCTTACAATAAGGCTTTTGCTCTTCGAAAAGCACCCCTAGGTACCTCATCTACATTAAACACAGAAATACCACTGAACCGATACTCATTCTTTCAAATGTTAGAAGATGAGCTGTTACCTCGAAATTGATTGTACGGTGAAGTTATCTCGATACATCCAGAAATGCGGAAGAGCGGGAATTCGAAGTTAGTGGTACAAATCAGTTCGCCAAAAGGCGGGCAGCTTACAATAAGGGTTTTGCTCTTCGAAAAGCACTCCTAAGTACCTCATCTACAGTAAACACAGAAATACCACTGAACCGACACTCATTCTTTCAAATGTTAGAAGATGAGCTGTTACCTAATACAAGGGTTGAGATGAATTTTGATATTGAGTCCGATGGTAATCTAATTTGGCAAGCCGGAGCTGCTTGCAGGGTGGTTATCACCAGAATGCAACTGTATGTTCCACGGATAACCTTCAATAGTGAAAGTCAATCATCCTATATGAGCCAATAGCTTAAAAATCATAAGTGGACTTATTTGAGAGAGAATATTGAAAGATCAAATAGTAGCCGCCAGAGAGCTGGGCATTTCAGAATATCAACTGGTATCTCCAAACCCCGACACGTGTTTGTATTCAATGATGCGAATATCGATGCCCAGACAGAGAATCCGTTCTTGTACAAGACATTCTCTGTATCAACTGACCCAAAAACCTTATCCAATTGTCACTTGGAAGTTGGAAACGGTAACGAATACCCCGAGATACATTACACACCAACTATTGATATGACTAGAGTCTTCAGGGATGTGTTGAAATATGTTCACAAAAATAATGAATACGGTGAAGGGTCATTACTCAATAAATCTAATTTTAGTACGCTATTCCCCTTCCTGTATTTCGACCTAACAAAACAGAAAATGGACATTGAGGATGGCACCACAAAACTGA
The DNA here is from genome assembly GCA_942486025.1 of Porites evermanni. NCBI lineage: Eukaryota > Metazoa > Cnidaria > Anthozoa > Scleractinia > Poritidae > Porites > Porites evermanni. The sequence goes on from CALNXI010001756.1 coordinate 63,307, forward strand.
CATTCAAATATGAGCTATCTGGAACAACGGCAACAGCCTACTCAATTTACGCATTAACTCTGTACAAGCAGGATGTTGAGCTAATTCAGAAGGATGGCAAAATAATACTCAGATCGTAAATTGAATAAGGTTAAAATTATGTAACGTATATTATATATAAGATATGACAAAATATTATCCTTATGGTGTGTCACTTAGTGAAGGACAACTGGATAAGCTTTCGCGAGCTTACAATAATAATTCAGCAATAACAATCAGACTAGCCAGAAATGAGTTATCCGGTCCACACGAATTAATGCTCACAAAAACTCAGATCAATAAATTGAAAGAAGCAATGAGCCAGGGTACAGGATCGGATATCAAAATATCAAAAACACAAATCAGAAAGGCTGTTAGACAGGGTGGTAGTTTGTGGGGATTATTGTTCAGATTAGGAAGCAAGTTGCTACCTATGGCAATGCCATTAGCCAAAAAAGCTATCACACTGCTTGCAACAGGAGTGTTATCAGGATTAGCCAGTCTCGGTGTGGATAAAATATTCGGGAAAGGTCAACGAGGAGGTTTTCTTGTTCCAATAGATAAAATAGCACAATTAATTAATTACAAGCATTTACTGACCACGGGGCAGAAAAAGGATATTGTTAATGCTCTCCAAACTGGCAGTGGATTGGTTATCAGACCAACAAAAACACAGCAGGTTGGGTTTTTAGGAACTCTACTAGCGAGTATAGGAGTCCCACTATTACTAAATGCATTAACAGGAAAAGGACTGTAGGCTGATAGAACCGGTTGCGCTAATACAACATCTGTTTATGTTCCCGATACAACTAATGGCCATGGAATATATAATCCATATCCCTACATGTTGCCACCTTTCTTTGGAACATGGGAAAACCCAGTTGGTGCGGGAGTAAAAAAAAAAAAGGAAAGGGAAAGAGACTGCTGCTCGGGAAAAACAGTCCATTCAATTCAATCCCAATTCTAGAAACAATACTATAAGATTCATAAACAAACCGTTATCAAAAATTGATTTGTTACAATGGGTCAAAAAGTTAGGAATAAAATATTTCAGGGGTATCTACAGCCGTGATAATTTACCACAAAAAATACACAAATTGGAAACAGGAATAATTAATCTCGATGATTCAACAGGGGGAGGAAGTCATTGGATTTGTTACAGAAACGTGGATAAGCAATGTTGCGAGTATTTTGACCCGTTCAGATTAATTACGCCTAATGAGATTAAACATTATCTGAAAACAAGCGGGAAAAAAAAGGTTTACTCATCAGATGAAATACAAGAGAGGGACAGTGTGTTGTGTGGTTATTGGTGCTTATATTATCTTCTAGAGAGACAAAAGGGTAGATCATTATTAGACGTTATACACAATCCCAAATTCAGTTTCACAGATCAAATGATAAATCACCAATTTCTGATAAACTATTTTATGTGATCCATATATATAAGATGACTGAAAAGTTCTGTGTTTATTGCCAAGAAGTTATTCCTCATTATGTGAATCAATATTGATGTTTCGAGTGCTGCAACTGTGAGTGCTTGAGTGAGAGTGATTATGAGTCAGATAACAGCCATGATACTTATGTTCCAGACAGTAGTGATAGACAAGAAGGGTCCAATTTGGGTACCCCCTAGCAGAGACCGTTTTTATTACCCCATAATTAGAAAAAAACTACCGCCTAGTTTCTAGGGGTCAGGTCCCAGACCATTTTTATATAACATACATATATATAAATGGTGAAATCTTATTGTGTTAAACAGAAGAAGCAAACAGAATGTTTTTTAACCTTCGGGTTACAAAATTGCCAAAAATGGTAGACTTATGTTTTGGTGCACTTGCGCTGAATGCGGAATTAAAAAATTTAAATTTGTAAAGAAGGGAAACTAATTGGGCCCTCACAAGCTGGGGGCGATTTATTTGACACCGCTATAGGAACCGCTACTGATCTGTTTGTACATCACGGTTTCCTTGGATGGCTAAAAAAGCAGTTGAGATGGGAAGATATTACGGGTCAGAAGGGCTCAGAAACCCTTAATTACAGAAAAAAGCTATCGACTACGCTCTGGACAAATTGAGTCCAGTAATACACAATGTCGGTTCTCAAGCTCTTGACCAATTATCAACCAAAATACGACCAAAGAAAAACTACAAAACAAATAGGAAAGATCTTGATGGAGGTGCTTTGGACATCCACAAGGCCATTGGTAAATTACCAAGACCAGCAAGAGGATGGACCTTACCAGGGCATAAATATACAGGTCCTTATAATGATTTAGAAAACCAAGTAAGATACAATCCAGAAACTGGTGAAATATTAGAAATTTATGATCAACCAACTGGGCCAACCGATGCAGTGGCCATGCAACATGACATTGATTATGGAGTTTGCGGTGATAGCCGAAAGTGCAAAAATAAAGCTGACCGTAAAATGGTAAAATCGTTAGACGCCATTCCCTATAATGAACGACAATGGGGTCACTGGTCAGCTAGAAATCTAATAAACACAAAACAGAAACTCGGACTTGGTTTAAACTGAAAAAGCCATCGGGTATTAGTTGGCAACAGCAATTAGCGGACGAACTACATAAACCAATAAAACGCAACTTTACTCGGCGGCGCGTTATATCAACCGGTATTGACAAAATTTGGTCCTCAGATCTAGTTGAAATGCAACAGTTCAGCAAATGGAACAAGGGGTACAGATACCTTCTCATGGTATTAGATCTATTCTCCAAATATGGCTGGATTGTCCCATTGAAGGATAAGAAAGGGGAAACTGTCACAGAAGCATTCAAAACTATCTTCAAAGAGGGCCGTAAACCACAATACCTTTGGACTGATAAGGGAAAAGAGTATTATAACAAAAATATCAAAGAACTGTTGGAAAAGAATGGCATAACACTATACTCAACCGAGAATGAGGACAAATCTAGTGTATGTGAAAGATGGAACCATACCATTAAAACCAAAATGTGGAGTACTGAGTCAGTATAATAACACCAAACACAGTTCCATTAAAATGACACCTGTAGAAGCTAGTAAAAAGAAAAATGAGAATACCGTGTATTTCAATCTATATGGTGTTATGAAACAATTATCATCTAAGCCTAAATTCAAGGTTGGTGATAAAGTTAGGATAAGTAAGTATAAGAGAAATGTGTTCGATAAAGGATACACACCTAATTGGACAGAGGAGATATTCCTAATCGGTAAAATGCAATCGACAAACCCAATCGCATACAGATTAAAAGATCTCAATAATGAGGAAATACAAGGCAGCTTTTATGAGCCTGAATTATTACCAGCAAAACAGGATGTATTTCGCATTGAAAAAGTCATTCGGAGGGATTATAAGAAGAAACAAGCTCGTGTGAAATGGTTGGGTTATAGTGACGACTTTAATTCTTGGATTCCATTGAGCAGCTTGCGAGATTTATCTAACCAATAGTATATGGACGGTCATATAAGAAAGATTGATACTAAAATCCGTAGTAAGGAAACTGAGCTTAATGCACTCTACACCAATATCCAAAAATTAGAGGAAGAAATTGCGTTATTACATCACAAGAAATTAACCTCCAAAAATCTGGAACCAGCTGAGATGTCATTAACAGGCGTCCTTAAAGCGATCTTTGAAACGGAAGAAGAGGAGGAGGAGAATGAGTAAGGATAACCACAAACAGTTAATTTAGACCACCCCGTCGTTTTGACGGGTTGACCAGGCGTTTCATCGGGTCAACAAATAGTGATATTAGACAGTTTTGCAAGGAGCCGCCGTTTTAGCGGGACCTTATGTCTGGTGTGCTGAAACGGCACCTCAGGCCTAGCATACTTTTTAATCTATCATATATATCATTTTATTGGTCTGTGTGATAGAAAATTATGTAACCTATATATATAGTATATATGATAGAAAAGAAGTATGTCAATCAAGATATGAATATCGAGCTGACTTCATATATTGATAATAAGTAAAATGTTTGGTTCCGAGGAAAGGACATTGCTAAGATCCTTGGTTATAGTGTTACTGATCAGGCTATAAGAAAACATGTGTCTGATAACCACAAACAGCTAATTCGTTGCCCCGTCGAAATGAAGGGTCAACAAAATGACATGAGGGGTAAATGGACCACGTTCGTCGATGAGGCTGGTTTTTATGAACTTGTGTTTAGTTCCAAATTACCAGCTGCTAAAAAGTTTTGTGACTGGGTGTTTACTACTGTACTCCCATCTATCCGCAAGTATGGCCAATAGAAACTGTTTGATAGTCCCTGGAATAAAATGATTATTATTGGCAATGAGACTGACCTCCATTATAAAGTAGTGGACCTCATAAGAAGATATTATCCAGATTCCATATTAGTAGCCGGTCTGGGAGAAAATCAGGATACTGAGGATAAGAGACTGGATTCACAGTGTTCTCACCAGGCCGCGGCCTTGCGGGATTCCCGCAAGAAAAACCGAAATGGTGCATTAAAACCAAGAAGATGCGCCCGTTAGGGCGCAGGGGCAAGCTACGAGTCAAACGGACTTAAGTAGTTTTAATGGTCAACCTAACACTAAAGCATTCTGTTTGTTTGAATAAATAAAAAACATGATATAGAGTGCGGGCTCAGGTTCTTCGTACCGCGTGTTTTTTGTAACTTTGTCCCCCTAATGTTCTTACAGGGCCCCTATTTCTCAGAAGAGGGGGCCCTGGGACTCCCCAAGGCAAAATCCTGGTGAGAACACTGGATTCATATAAAAAGGGATATATGAGAGGACAGCCTGATCTATTGGTACTTGATTATCACAAAGATTATAAAGGCCTGGGTATAGAATTCAAGAGTCCTACAGGTAACTACTATATATCAGAAGCCCAAAAGGAGATGAAAAAGAAGTACGTTAATAATGGCTATGCATTCATCCTAAGTAATGATTATGATAAGATTAGCAAAAATATTCATGAGTATTTGAAAGGCATTAGAGTACCGTGTAAATATTGTATCAAACAATTCCATAATAAGGACAAACTAAAAATGTATTATAAAATTATCCACCGAATTGAAAAATATTAGTTCTACATGTCAGTACCCATTTAATATGCCTCAGTCTTAGTTCACCTTAAAGAGGTCATTTTTACATTCCATAATTATATACAATATCTATATGGAAGATTATATCCGTCTTTTAGCCAAACAACAATCTCTATAAGGATGCACTAGTTTGATATCTATGTATATTCCTCCAAATGGTAGAGTAAGCTTTAGTAAACAAAAGTTGACCAATGAAATGGGACTTGTCTCAACTATTAAGTCAAAAGTCGTACAAAAGCGCACAAAAACCGCTCTAAAATCAGCATTATAGCAACTAAACCAGCTAAAAGAACCAAGAATTTCGTGCCGTGGGTTGTTATTACTATCTGGCATCATAAAACATACTTGTGAAGGATACAAAGGATCAGTACTCATTGAGCCTGAGCAAGCAATAGAAAAAGCTGATTATAAAGGCGGTAAGAGCTTTTATTTATGTCCTATTTTAGATACTTATAAAAAGGAAATAATTGAAAATCCAATAGTCGACAAAATATTGGATATGATTGCAAAGGCAAATGTAGACAGGTTGGATTTTGGACTCAAAAAAATAACCAATAATCATTCTCATGTTGTATTCACAAATGAGGATAAATATGAAAACTATAAGCCAGATCCTGACTCAAAAACCAAAATAATATATAGTCGCAGACTATTTCAGTATGGTGATATGGTTGGGCTTAGATATTATTAAAATCAAACCGCCCAAAACCGGTTCAAACTGGATTGCCAAGGTCAAGTTCAAAATAAAAAACATAGTTAAACCCAAAACTGTGCTTACACCCTCCTATACCAAAAAGTGAATATATAAGCTAATACCAAAAATATGGTTTATACCGGGCCAAACTAGGTCAAAATAAAAAACATATAGTTTAACCCAAATTCCCAAGGCCACGCTAAAATTTCAAGAAAAGTGTAAATAGAAAGCCAAAACTGTGCTAATATATGGACTGTGCCTACACCCTCATTTCTTATACTACTGTTATTGGATCTTTAATGAGTTTCTTTTTATAAGTACTTAGCACATGTTCAAGATAAAAGGTCTTGCCACATATATACATTGCTTTTTGCACTAATGCTTCTGGTTCAAGTAAAATTGCCCCTATATAGGCCCATTGGTCATCAACATAGCATGTTCCCGATATCAATCCAGAGCATAAAATCAAACCATTGGCTGGAGCTCTTGGTTCTTTGTAAAGGCTTAATTGCTATATTGCTGGTTTGAGTGTCATTTTTACATCCTTTTGGACTGTTTTTTTGATTTGTTTGATGCAAGGCCATATTCACTGTTAGATTTTCTGGTAGAAATGGTTATTTTTTCGTTTGGTGGTATATACATGGTCATCAAGCCGGTTCCACCTGATAAAGACCGCTGTTGGGGTAAAAGTTTCACAAACGATTCCATATAATGTATGGTACATTTTATGAAAACTTAATTTATAGTCCAGCATAGGCTAGTATAGGGCACTTAGGTATGGTTAGAGTGGGTAATATACGTTGTCTGTTACAACAGCCTCTGTATATAAGTTAAATTAATTTTCAATGCCGTGGATCCATGTTGGGTGATTTTTATATGTTTTATTTGTGAGAAATGCTTGAGCACAGTATTTACATGGGACTCTGATGCCTTCCATGTATTTATGAATATTTTTACATATGACAACATAATCATTTCAGATCATAAAATAGAATCCATTGTTTCTGTACCTGTGTTTCATCTCTTTCTGTGCTTCTCATACTTGGTAATGATTTGTTGGGCTCTTAAATTCAATGCATCAGCCGGAAGAATTTTTGTTATAATTTATAATCATAATATCAGGTTGGTCTTTCATGTAACCCTTTTCCCAGGAGTTTGTTCTCTTTTGTGGAGAATCTTGGTTTTCCCCAAGACTGGCTACAACGATAGCATCGGGATAGAATTTGCGGATGAAATGCACTACTTTGGTGTGAAGATCATACTCATTTTCTATCTTAAACATATGGTTATTGGGATTGTCAAACAGTCTGTGTTGCCCATATTTTCTGATTGAAGGTAGTACTTTTTCAAATACCCAGTCTCGGAATTTTTCAGCAATTGGTAACTTAGATTTGAAAACCAGATCATAAAAGCCAGGCTCTGAAACAAAAAGGTGGTATCTGACCTGACCTTGCGATTCACGAGGGTAGGTTTTTTTGTATTTTTCTGACACGTGCTTTATTATTGCCTCATTAGTATTACTATATCCCAAGATTTGGGCAACATCTTTTCCCTTGAACCAGATATTCTGGTTGTTGTCAATATATGAAGTCAGCTCAATTTTCAGTTCATCATTGGCAAATGGTTCCTCTATCATAGCCATTACTATTGTATACATAATATTTTCTTAAATAGTTTTGGTTCCAACAGGCAGATATTACTCTTTTTCCAACTCACCGGTATTTTTGCTCACATTGAAATACTTTTTATGGTTGTCATTCATGATACCAGTACAAATTGCATGGAGAAGATCAGCCAGTGTTATGTTGTTTTCCATAGTTTCTTTCAACTTTTTCACATGTATTTTCATCAGAGATCGTTTATGCCTCATTGCAGCAAACTCTTCCTCCACTTCACGGATTTTATCATACAGCTCATCAAGTTCGTCTTTTTTATCGCAAATATCTGAATGCAGTTTTTCAACACATTTTACAATATGGTCGGCCGTTATACATTAGTTAGATTAATCTTCAAAGATCACTCCTAGGACGCCGGTTAATGTCATCTCTGCTGTTTCCAATTTTTTCACAATTAATTTTTTATGATGTAATGCGGCAATCTCTTCTTCTAATTTTTGGATTTTTATGTATAGTGCATTGACTTCATTTTCCTTATTGCGGATATTGGTGTTCAACTTTATTATACGTTCGTCCATTTATATATTAGTTGGATAAATCTTGTAAATCCTTCAGTGGAATCCAAGAATTTTAGTCGTCGCTATACTAGAGCTTGTTTTTTCTTGTAATCTCTTCGAATGACTTAATCAATGCGGGATACATCTTGTTTTGCCTTTGGTAATTCAGGTACATAAAAGCTCCCCTGTATCTCCTCGTTGAGATCTTTTAACCTGCAGGTAATTGGATTTGTGGATTGGATTTTGTCGACTAGGAATATCTCTTCAGTCCAATTAGGTGTGCGGCCTTTATCGAACACCTTTCTTTTGTATTTACTTATCTTAACCTTATCGCCAACCTTGAAGACAATTCGCCGTATAGGTTAAAATACACGGTACTTTGATTCTTCTTTTACTGGCTTCTACAGGAGTAATTTTAATAGAACTATGCTTAGTGTTATTATACTGCCTCACTATTTTTGATAACGTATCAAGATATACTGTATTACCCTGGAAAGTAAACTGCTTCCACATCTTTGTTTTGATTGTTCTATTCTATCTTTCACAAACACTCAATTTCTCCTCATTCTCGGTTGAGTATAGTGCTATGTATGCTTTTGCAATAGCTCCTTTAAGTTTTTGTTGTAATATTCTTTCCCTTTATCAGTCCATAGATATTGTGGCTTACGGCCCTCTCAAAGATGGTTTTGAATGCTTGTGTGACAGTTTCTCCTTTTTTATCTTTCAATGAAATAATCCAGCCATATTTGGAGAACAGATCTAACACCTTGAGAAGATCTCTATAACCCTTGTTCCATTTGCTGAATTGCTGCATTTCAACTAGATCAGAGCACCAAATTTTATTGATTAACCGTTTACAATAACACACCGCCGATTAAAATTGCGCTTTATAGGTTTATGTAATTCATCTGGTAATTGTTGTTGCCAACTTATTTCTTTACTCGACGGCTTTTTCCATCACCAAGTCCGAGTTTCAGTTTTTTATTCACGACATTTGTAGCCAACCAATGGCCCCATTGTCTTTCATTGTAAGGTACATTATCTAAGGCCTTTACCATTTTTTTGTCTCCTTCATT
>CALNXI010001756.1:77344-84844 GCA_942486025.1 Porites evermanni
AAACTATGCGGCTTGTACAGTTTACAAGGAAACTGACTGATGTGAAGCATAAACTTATTGTCTATGCTAGGTTCACAAGAATGTCCCCGGAGCGTTTTGAATATCTTTTAACCCTTGTTGGTCCGTTCATAGCCAAGAAACCGTGCTGGTCGTGCCAGTTTTGCACTTCTTCCATTAAGACCGACGTGTTTAACTCAGTGTTTACTGCCGCCATTTTGAAATGGAGCACGTGAGCTAGGAAATTTGGGATAAGAGTGATGACTTCTGGGATAGTCCTAGATCGTCCCGATCGTCTCAGTCGTCTGAGAGCGTTTCCATATGATCGCTTCAAAATTTACATGATCGTCCCAATCGTCCGGATAGAACTCAACTCTATCCAAGTCATCGAGGTCGTCGGAGTCGTCCGGGTCGTTTGCGATTGTCTGGGTAGCGTTTCCATATGATCGTCCCGATCGTCTGAACATTTTTTGAGACGATCTGGACGATCATATGGAAACCAGGGTTTAAACATCAGACTATCAAACTCCTTTATTAGAACATGATGTTTCTTCTCATCTTTTGCTATTGACAGAAGATTCAATATATCCTCATAATGCGGTTTGGAAACATAGATAGGATAAAACTGCTTGTTCTCATAGCCGAAAACGTTAATAATGATGCTGTTTTGCTCCTCTCTTTTACCATAATGTTTGGTAGCAACAGGGAACTCAATACCCTCATAATTCAACTGCTCTAACATTCTCTTGTCCAATTTTTTGATTCTCTGTGGGTCCTTTTCTTGTGGATTCAAAAAGCGGATATGGCACCAACGGAAACACTCATTGTCGTCATTCTTAAGGTTAACCAAACCCTTTGTAGAATTTGGGAGCTCTTGTGGTAAAGGTATATATGAACTACCCCTTAAAACATCATAAACAACTGTATTAATATAGTGTTTATCAATACTTACAATCGTCCAGCCACTACCCTCTGAAAGCCAAACAGCTATACCATTCGGTAGTTGCTGCTGTGAATTATAAACTTTGCGTGAAATCATTGGGATTAATTACAATCTGCGCCCTACTATTAAAATAGGCCGGCTTATATATATTTTTATCATCCTTTCTCTTAGTAAAGGTAATTTTCAAAGTTTCCACAAATTTGAATCCTTTTGTTTCAGCCAGTTATCGGTTTGCCCTGTCACGCAACGAAACATAAAAACGCAAACCATTCAATACAGAACGTCAAGAATCTGGGAAATGAAAGAAGAGAAATATACGAAAAGCCTTGCCAAAAATCAGGTCTGTGCAATATTTCAAATGCGAGATATTCCGAAAAACGGTTTACCTAAATTTATAAAGCTTTTTATCTTGCATCTTTGACTTTCATAGCTGGATTTACCCAGACAGATTTCGATACAAAGCTAGTTCATTTCTTTTTAAAATTAGTGTTACCTGTTATTCTAAAGGAATTACAATCAAATTTTCTCATTTCTACTTTACGTTTATTTCAAGAATTGTCACATAAATAGGTTTGATAAATTTTTCATTTATTTAGTTTTAGCTTATTTTTTTAGAGTCTTTTTAGTTGGTGTTTATAGTTGCAGCTATAGTTTTCCCTGAAAGTTTTTACCCTGATATTAAGAGCAAGTACACAGATGCCATTCAGAATAACAACGAAAAACGTTTACCTGAAGACGGAGAACGATTGATTCAGCGAAAGAAAAACTCAAAGGCAAGTTTTTGAAAAACATAGAACATGATTTGTTTACGCGCGGGCCGTGGCAGTATACATGAACTCGGACCGATGACTCAACTGAAGGCAAATGGAAAATAATGTTTTTCTCTCTTGATTATGTTATAAAAGAAATGGTAAACGTTGCAGCTGTGCAACCATGGAGTTATGGATGCACTTGGGAGGTTTGCTAAGCACTCAAGCAGCTAAAGTCGCACTTGGCTATCGCCTCGTGCGACTCTTATACTTCTTTCGTGCTTAGCAACCTCCCGCGTGCATCCATAACTCCATGGTTGCACGCTGCACGTTTACCATTTCTTAAGTATGGAAACGCAGCATGATGGTGTCCCTGTATGGCCGCCGGATACCAACAGAAACATCTGTTTTCGAGTTTCTTACTAATGCGTGAATTCTTCGCTTGAGGAACTCATAAAGATTTAAGTAATATTTATTTTGAGACAAGGAATGTTTACATGGCAAAATCTCCCAAAATCGGTAATGTTTTCAACCCATGTAAGAGCTTTCCTGGCCGTCAGCTAAATGCAACGTCACGAAAAAGCCTGGAAATCCAAGCGTCCTCTCTCGCAAAACGAAGAAGCCTTTGGAACCAAAAATTTGTTTATATAAAGGTGTTTAAGTGCTGTAATACCTCCTGAAAGTAGAAACTCAGAAGAATCGATAATTTCTTAGTTCGATTTTTGATGACGTCACATGAAAACCAAGAATATTTGACCAAATAATTGACTAATAGATAGTCTTGTCTTTTGAAGCTGAACTACTGGATCATTTTGACTCTTCACATCAATCTCAAATGATTTAGTGTAACCATTAAGAGCTCTTCTTTTCTGGGTTATTTTGGTTCGCTTTTTTCTGGGTGGTGGCACTGGTGGTTGCGTATATTGTAATATAGGATTAGCTTAAAAATGCCGTATTAATTCTTGTACACTCCTTCTAGGTTCTTGTTGCTGTTTTCTTGTTGGCACGGGAATAGGGCGTGCTTTCTCACGCATACGTACTAAATTTTCGAGCTCACTGTCTGTAAGCCCAGATAATAATCTTCTTATAAATTGATTACCATTACTCATATTATTACTATATATAATTTTTTTCATATCTGCGTTCATATTCTGCATACCATTATAAGGCGCCAAACGTTCAAGTGTCTTATGCTTCCAGGAATTTCCATCAAAGTGCACAAGAAGTAGAAAATCATTTTTGCACCTCCCTAAGTAAATTTAAAATCGAATTTCACTCTGGCACCCTCCAAAATGAAATTGAAAATCGTATCCAATTCCAGGAAAAACCCAGTCGGCCACTTCCAGGAAATACAGAATATGGAAAATGCGCTCGCACCATCATGTACTATAAAATCGATCAAATGAGGCCCGTGGAGCCGAAAACGTTCGTGCAATTGTGTCCAAATGGATAATCTCAAATGGGATGTGAAAATGGTATAGACATGCTTCAAATGACCCCCAAAAGGAGCAAAAATATGGAAAAATGCGCTCGCACCCTCATGTACTATACTACTTTATTCCTTTAATTTAATGACAATGTTTATCTATACGTGCGTCCAAGCAACCCATGTTTAAATGTAGTATGTCAATTCATTTATCTCATGAAGTGTTCTCTGTTCTAGGTACACCGGGACAATCGTCAACGTATAACATTGCAATAAATAATCAGAGGGGTCCTACGATTATAGGAGATTACAACACGGTAACCAACAAGGAGGCTCCGGCTAGAAATGGTAAATATTTGTTAAAAAAAGTCCGGAATGTCAGAATACAGGGTCACTTTCAACCACCTACTAAAAAGCCATTAGATTATATACATTGTAAGACATTTTTTTCTCAGATTTAACGAGCCACCAAAATTGATAAATTCAAAAGTAACCCTGTGTGCCATTCTGCTCCATCACCAAAAGTGTATTCCTTATCCGTTTGTGATACTTATTTTTAAAATCAACCATTCATTACGTTTTTTGCTGCAACTGTTGTTATCTTTGTAATAATTTTAATTGGCATGATGTTAACGTAGTTATTTACCCTTTGGCACTGATAAAATTATAGGTTAAATTGTTTTTTTCTTTTCAAATAATTGATATGATATAATTTTTCCCTAGTACTAGAATCTTTCTAGCGAAGGCGGTTTACGTGGTGCTAGGATCTTCCTACCTTCTAAGGTAGGAAGATCGCGCTAGGAACAAGTACACCTTTTTGCATGTAAACTGAATACAAAAAACATGGTGCTCGGATGATCCCGCCTTCTAGGATCTTCCTGGTGCTAGGAACTCTCTCCCTCTATTTAAACAACCCCTTATTAGATAACTAACACCATCTGTTAATGTCTAATCGGACTCAATTCGAGCCAAACTATTTGTGTTACATTCCAGAATAATTATGTAAATCTTCAGCGAACTATGTGATGGTCTTACAGTTTAATCTAATCATTTTAATCTTGGTAATGGTGTCGTGACGACTCCGAAACAATCGTTTTTAGCGTTAAGTTTTTCTTGGTTATGTATTACTAAACCTCTGCTTATATGTTTTTTTAAACGTTTTTTACTATTTCCTCACTTACTTTGTGCTGCTAGTAGATATCAGATGGGCTTTTATTTTTTGGTTAACGGTACCGCAGCCTGCACCTGAGGGGGAATAGGGTGGTGAAACAACAGAACGTACTGATGGTATTAAAGTATAGGGTTGACACCGCCACTAATGGTACATAAGAACAAGGGCTCAAATTTCATGGCCGGTTCAGTTCTTCTTTTCTCCTTTAATAGCTAACTCGTGCTTTAACCTTGTTGAATTTGTTCGGAAATGATCAAAATGACATTTCGCCGACATTTCAGTTAAAAGGAGATTGACTAAGCTAAGATTTGTTTTTATTTGTGACATGTCTCTCGAATATAGTACATACATTGATAACTCTATTAAGCAGACCCCCAATTAAGCGGACACCCTCTATTAAGCGGAGACTAAGCCGGGTCCCGAAATTAACGTCTTATATTTCCCTTTATACTACTAGATGAAAAATTTCTGCAGTTTGATTGGCTTAGAGCAGTGGTATTTCAGGTTAATTTGAAATACCTGTATGTGAAAATTACACACCTTTTGCGGGTAGCAGTATAACAAATAATAGCATGATTTGTACGTGATATTTTGTATAAATACCGCTCGTGATATTTCAAAATTGTCCCAAATTTCACTCGCCGAACAGCTCGTGAAATTACGTATAACAATTTGGAAATATCACTTGTGGTATTTATGCCAAATATCACTACAAATAATGCTGTTACCTGTACTTATAACGAACGAATTCAGCGGACACCTCTATAAAGCGGAGGCCGACACTAAAATAAAGCCCAACATTATTTAACAGGAGGAACATAATGGAGTTTAAAGACCAAAGATAAGTTTATATTTATCGGAGATTGGGTCGAGCAATCATGGCGGCAAGACGTGTCACTGTCGCTGCGTAAATTTGTGGACGGGAAGTACGCCGTTGAATTTTTGTGTCATTTTTGTATTCTAATATCTTGGTAATGAAAAATCGATGCCAAAATCTGGCGGTAGACCCGGCGGCTGTAATGTCTAAAAGAAACGGGCGAGAAAACAGATCATCAAGCTCGTCTTCACAACAGACGCCATCGCCCAAAAGAAATCATCGCTCTAGCAGCACTGTGATGGAAGACAGCAAACAATCTGAGGCCCTTAGCCTGGAGCAGTTTAAGCAAATTATGGACAAACTTTCTCGTTTAGATAACCAAATGCAAGAGCATTTTGGAAACCTGACATCCGAAATTTCAGTCTTGAGACACGAAATGAAACAAGAACTTGATGGTGTGAAAAGGTCCCTGAGAGACGTAGAAAAATCTCTAGAGGCGGCTTGGGATTCAATCAACGACATTCAAGAAGAAACAAAAACCCACAACGACTACCAGAAAACATGCCAACAAAGCCTCGACTCTCATCGCCAAGAACTAGACCTGCTCAAAGTAAACCTCAAAAAAATTGACAGCTAACAAGCTGAAATAGAAAATTTGACAACAAGGCTGCTTGAAGAACAGGAGAAAAATATCGCTTTGGAGAACTATTCTAGACGCGAGAATCTTCGATTTATGATTGTACCTGAACGCAATGACGAAAATTGCAAGGATGTAGTGTATGATATAATAGAAAATGACATGAATATCAATGTAGAAGATATCCACTTCCATGCAGTTCATCGTGTTGGGAAACCGCGGTCAGAAGACGCCTCCAAAAGCTTCCCGAGACCAATTATTGCACGCTTCCTCAGCAGGGAAGACAGAGACGCAGTTTTTAGAGCGAGAAACAGGTTGAAAGATTCATCGAGAACTAAGGACATATACATAACGCAAGATTACGCAAAAGCGATACAGCAGGAAAGGAAAGTATTAATCAAAGCGATGTTCCAAGCAAAGGAGCGAGGTTTGTGCGCAATAGTTATCGATAGAAAGCTTATTATCAACAATGTTATTTACAAAGTAAGTAATATCCCTGAAGACCTTAGGCCTCCTCAATCCAGTACACAGGCTTAATCGAGACATTTAATCTAAATTTTCTGTTTTTCCATTGTCACGCGAACGTACGGGTGCTTCCCGTATCAGACTAAGTTCTTCTGAGACTCCTTATGGACCCAACTAATTTTAATGTTTTGCTTGATATATTTGTTTATTTTAGCCTCGTACCTTTCTGTTTTTGGTGGCAATATTTATTTTCTTTGTTTAGTCATACAAATTAGTTGCATACTCGAAACATCTCTACGTTTTTCAATTGCTTTGTTTATATGCATCCACAAGCTATCCAATACAACGCTGAATGAGTAATCTGCTCATTAAACGTGAGAGGTTTGTCGAACATCATGAGAAGGGGTGAGACCTTCCGTTGGCTTAAGGTGAAGAAATATGCCGTTTATTTTCTACAGGAAGTTCATTGTACAAAAGACAAAGAGCACCTATGGTCCGCGGAGTGGGGGTATTTCGCTATATTTAGCAGCTTCTCTAGCGCCAGCGTCGGAGTATGTGTGCTTTTTAATAATAATTTCAACGTAGTTAATTGAGTGGAATGGTTATGAAACCCGTCAGACTCCTTTGTTATATATTTTTGTGGACCTGAAAGTGCACAACGTTCAAAAGAATTCCTATCATTTTGATTGTATTGACCAATAAAAACGTTGCATTAATTTATTTCGTAACAATTTGCCAACAGAAAACAAAGGATTGTGCACCTTCAGGGTGCTTCCAACATAAACTGTAGCACTGTTGTTTTTATCATTGATGTTTGCCGCTTTTCATAACCAGTCTCCTCTAATAACTATGATTTCAACTTTCAAATTTTAAAGTCCTTTTCCGATCCAGAGGGAAGGTTCGTCATGGTTGATATCAAATTAGAAAGTAAGATCTTAACCTTGGTTAATATTTATGCACCGAATGAAGACAAGCCTACATTCTTCCAAAACGTTCTAAAGCAATTTCTCTGTTTTGACTGCAGCGAGATAATTCTTGGTGGAGACTTTAATTTAGTGTTTGATGTCCAAAAAGACAAAAAAGGTGGAAGACCGGTAACCCACAACAACTCGTTAAAAGAGGTCAAGCACATTTCAAATGTATTGGATCTCATAGACATTTGGCGTTGCTTTAATCCAGAAGCTAAAAGATTCACTTGGAGGAGAAGAAAACCTGACATACACTGCCGTCTAGACTTTTTTTTGACAAGCTTTAGCTTAAGTACAACTATCACCAATGCAGACATATTACCTGGG
>CALNXI010001756.1:93249-106274 GCA_942486025.1 Porites evermanni
CCCCCCCCCCTCCCCACTGGAAAATTTGGCAAATTGACCCCCCCTCCCCCCTGGAAAATACGATCCCTTCCGTGGGGGGGTATGGATATTTTCTGGAACCGCACATTAACAATATATAAGAAGCGTAAAACGTAGAATCCCTTGACTTGAAATCAAACATCTTGTATGACTTTTTATATGATTTTATTTTACTATATGTATATACTTTTTGCTTGATTTATTTGTTTATTTTAGCCTCGTACCTTTCTGTTTTTGGTGGCAACATTTGTTTTCTGTGTTTAGTCATACAAATTAGTCGCATACTCGAAACATCTCCACGTTTTTCAATTGCTTTGTAAAATGTAGAATCCCTTGACTCATAGTTATTAGAGGAGACTGGTTATGAAAAGCGGCAAACATCAATGATAAAAACAACAGTGCTGCAGTTTATGTTGGAAGCACGCTGAAAGTGCACAATCCTTTGTTTTCTGTCGGCAAATTGTTATGGAATAAATTAATGCAACGTTTTTATTGGTCAATACAATCAAAATGATAGGAATTCTTTTGAACGTTGTGCACTTTCAGGTCCACAAAAACATAACAAAGGAGTCTGACGGGTTTCATAACCATTCCACTCAATTAACTATGCTTGACTTGAAATCAAATATCTTGTATGAATTTTTGTGTGATTTTATTTTACTATATGTATATACTACAATGTATGTGAATACTTGTTGTGGCAATAAAAAATAAAAAAATAATAATAATAATAAATGTTTATATTTATCAGTAGATAACAGCTAGAAAGCGGCATTGCGCTAAGCAATTTTCTGGGTGGCCTCTGCGGTTTATCATACGGTCTTTTATCTGTCACGTGGAGAGTAATCAGCTATGTGAAGGCTGCGACACGTAAGTTCTTCCCCTTTTTCTGCGAACAAGCTCAGCGAGCGCATGTCAGTAAAGTGAAAGTCTATTGGTTCTCATTTTGTCCCACCGCCCCCCACAACGCCTCCTTGGTTGGTTTCTAATCTTGTTTATATTTTTGTGAGGGCGCAATTTGCCCTCACCTAATTTTTCCTCAGTTGAAATGTCATAGTGATTTATAATATCGTCATAACAGTGTGCTATTGTAAGAACAACTTGTTAGTGATTTTTGTCTATTAAACGCCACTTAGGTGGCAATTAAAATCCAGCACGATCTTTGTATTTACTGTCAGTAAGCGAAGGCCGCTGCATGCACACAAAATTGCTACGACGTATAATTAACTTGTTGAAAGGGCGTCCCAATGTAAATTGTGTTTGGCTAATTTCTATTGTTAAACACCTCTACAAAGCGGACACTGGGCTGTATTGACAATAGTAGTATTGGACTACTACCTTGAAATACGTACGGTAATCGATTAATAAAGATAAATCAGTAAGTTTAGCTGTCAATGAACTGTAGATTAGACCGATGTTCGGCCGTATGATTGTCATCCGAGTAGTAGGGGAGGGACCGGTTACTCCTTTTCTTTGCGGATTTAATTAACTTTTTGTGCGACATAAATTAATGCCGATGACGTCATGCATCTCATAAAGATAGGATGATGTCATAGTTTATTTTTAGCTGGCAAGGAGCAAGTGACGTCAGAATTTCCTAGAGTTGACGTCTTCAAAAAATGTTGAGATCATAATCTATAAATAGAAAAGTGATATCATCTCCCTACTTGGTCATGATGATGTCATATTTATTCAGGTAACATGAGGTCAGGGTTTATTTTTACCTGCCAGTTTTTTTTTCTATCGTCCCGAAACACATAAAATGGCCATTCCTTACCAAGCAAATCATTTTCGAGATTCAATAATGATTTTTATATAATTAGCTATTTGCTATAGTCTTCTGATTAGATATTGTTTGCTATAGTCTTCTGATTGGATATTGTAGAAACTCTTATGTGTTCAAAATAAAAGCGGGCAAATTTTGAACGTGTTATCCTTGCAGATTATACTAAATGAAAAATCTTTAATCATTAAATTATTTTCACTAAAAATCGGTTATAAACAAAACTAAGACACGGAGGTTAACTGAAAAATCTTTACTTCAAAAGAAGGGGAAAGAAGGTTAAGCGAATGCGAAATCGTACTAATTTTTCAGGCAAAACATGAAAACGAGGTCGAAGCTCGGCGAAGCGAAAAACTGCCTATCAAGCAAAAATGTCAATCTTTGTTTACGTGACTCTGTAGAAAGTATTGCACAGGGTATGAAAATTCTATAGAAAAAAACAGGTGGTTCTAAAGTAAACCCTAACTGTTTTGGTTCTTAAATCAACTCCATTCTTGTTCCTAATGAGTGGAAAGTCAATTTATAAAAATAGGAATAACAGGTTCAGATCGCCTAGCAACACATGTCTTCTTGTTTAGCGCTAAAAATCGGATATACAAACAAAACACATACACACATACACAGAGTGGAGCTGAAAACTCTCTATTTCAATTTTGACTCACCATTACGAAAGCGTTTTCTTCGTTCTATCTCGAGGAAACGACTAACTATTGAAATCTTAGCGCTTAGTGAGCTTATGGTCTTGTCAATTCACGCTTCGTTAGCGTTAGTCAGTTAATTATGCGGTTCAACAAGCCCAAAGCTGAATACAAATTAGTTAATCTCTACAGCTAGACCCAAGGGAGCGCCTTGACTTATTATTGTAAAAACACAAACAATTAATAACTTAACAAGGATCAATTTAAACACGCGACAAATAACTTGACAAGACACGAGATACAGTTTTAAAAACTTTATTGAAAACCAGTGACAAAAAGAGTCAAATACACAGCGATTTGGAAGGGATGGAAATTAGACCTCCTCTTCGTTCTCCTCTTTAGAAGGTGAATAAAAATTGGTTTCCAACGTCTTGGCGTTTTTGTGTGTAATTAATGCACAATCGTGACACCGAAGAAAGCCCTCTTTGATGTATTTTCTCTCCTCGGGGATCAGGTGATCGCATATTGGAAAAATCTTGTAGTTATCGTGCCAAAAGCATTTAGGACATTTCATGATCAATGTGGAGTACACATTAGAGTTTTCGCAACGTTCACAGGGACTTTTAGAGTGAAAGGTGGTGGACGTTTCAGGGCTACTACTTTCTGTTTCCTCACTATCGTTTTCAGTGTCGTTGTCGCTCTCTTGGGTGCCTTCTGTTTCAACGCCATTCTCAGAAGCCACTTTCTCCTCCTCCTCCTGATTTTCAATATCCGATGAACTCTCCTCATTATTACTCTCATTATCGGAAGTATTTTCTACATTTCGGTAGCCTTTTTCCTTTTCTATTAAATCACTTAATAACTTTTTGTTTTTGATTAAACCTTTATCGATTCCTAACTCTGCAAGTCCATCTAGAAACGTATTCAGCGCACGAGGCTTGGTAACCTCATTGTTATGAGGGAGTAACAAATACTCAACTAGCTCGGCGATGTTTGTGACGGGAATAGTGCGTTTATTTCGAAGTAATTGTCCGCTGGGAGTCCAGAAAAGAATATCTTTGGACGCGGCAATACTATGCAGCAAATCAGAAGCACGCTTTTCCGACACTGCTCGGGAAAGATGACTCAAAACATCTTTTATTCTTGGTTCTTCTTTTATTCTTGGTTCTTCATCCTCGCTTTCATCACCAGAACTTTCACTTTCTTCATGTTCACTCTCGTGTTCTTCTTCAACCAAATCTATCTTTCTCTTCATTTTGATGAGTACCCGTGACAGACCGTAACTTCAAATGAGTAACTTATAGTTTCGTTCCCTCTTTTATAGCATCAAAAATTCTAGGCTTGTAACAGCAGGTACCAATAGGTCTTGAATAAAACCATCACCCTCTTGTTCAAGGATTCGCTTCTTTGTTTTGTAAGGTACATTTGTTTCTGCTAGGTTTACTAGAGCATCCTTATATGGCAACACTTTCCGCTTATTTTCTTCGGGGATAAGAATGTATTCCTTAAGTATATTGTATAAGACTTGGACTAATGCATGTAGTTGTTGTGGACTGGCTGTCCGTAAAAGAAACTGTCGCTGATGAGCTGGACAAACAGCTAAGAATTGAAGAAAACCACGATTGTTCTTGACAACTTGAGACATTGCGACAAACTGAACTTATGGTAGTAGTTTGCAGTCTTTCATTGACTGTCGTGGAGAAAAACAATGGAAATGTGATGGCCGTGGTGGTGGTGGAGGGAAAACAGTAGAATGAGGAGGAGGAGGAGGAGGAAAGGCAATAGAAATGAGGAGGAGGAGGAAAAACAATAGAAATGAGGAGGAGGAGGAGGAGGAGGAGGAGGAGGAGGAAAGAAAACAACAGAAATGTGGTGGTGGTGGTAGTGGTGGTTTTGGGGGAGGGAAACAATAGAATTTTATTGCCTGAAAACCTATATAAATGCGTAACATTCTACCTCTTTTTCAGTCTCCATTTTGCTCCTGAGGAGTTAACATGAGTTGGCTCTGTTCTGACTGCGAAAAGTCCTTTAGTAGAAAAGATAATACGCAAAGGCACGTGATGTCTAAACACCGCAATGCTGGTCTTACCCCATTTCAAACAGTTCCAATATTTTCACAGAAATGTCAGCGGTTTCGCTTCGAGCACCCTTTCACCTCCATGATTGCCGGAATGACCGGGTCCGGAAAAACGGCCTGGGTTCGATCGCTATTGCAACAAGCTTCAGAGACCATTTACCCTCCCCCGGAGAGGATCGTTTGGTGTTATTCACAATGGCAGCCTGCGTATACGCAAATGTTAGTCGCCATGCCAAATATTGAATTCGTCAAGGGAATTCCTACGGCTTTGGAACAGGATTCCTATTTTGATGTGAACAAACGGAATTTGATCGTGTTTGATGATCAGATGATTGACGCTAGTAAAGATAAGCGAATTGTGAACCTCTTTACTCGTGGTTCTCATCATCGCAATCTGAGCGTGATTTATATCGTGCAGAATCTATTTCATCAGGGGAAAGGTAGCCGCAGCATAGGCCTAAACAGCCATTATCTGGTGTTATTCAAGAATCCACGAGACAAATTGCAAATCTTGACTCAGGCGAAGCAAATGTATCCCGGGCAGACGGATTTCTTTGTAAATCAGTACGAAGAGGCCGTAAAAAGACCTTTTGGTTATCTTCTGATTGATCTGAAAACTAATACCCAAGATAATTGTCGGTTGCGTTCAAACGTCCTGCCCAGTGAAGAAGGCTTTAACCAAGCAGGGTTTCAAGAAAATATTCCTCAAGAGCTTCCTAAAATATCTGAAGCAGCAAACTCTTTCGCCTGTCCCGCTTCTTCCAGCTATGCAAGAAATACAAGGCAACATGGATGACGTGCTTTCTCGAAACGATCTTCGGGACGATGAAAAAGCTAAACAATACCTTCAGTTGCAAAACAGATACCTGGCTTTTAAAGAACAATTAAATACAAGAACACGACCGGGAGAAATAATCAGCACTGTTCCAGACTTAACATCAAGGACACAAGATTCTTCGACAGCAACGACAGCATTCTCGACTCCCCTCAACCCCTTTAATGTAACACCTGAATTAACACAAGCGGCTATCTCTCAAAAACCTGAAAAAGAAAGCCTCTCCCCTCCACCACCCTTAAATCCTGCTCTACTGACCCCTCCTCCCACAGTAGAAACCCCATCACAACAAGGCCCGAAGCGCAAAAAACGTCGAATTAAATTTGTAAATTATTTGGATGATCATAAAGCTCATGCCAAACAGCTGAAGAAACGTCGGCATAAGAAATTCAAACCTTACAAGTACTCCATGGGCGAAGAAGATGAAGATTAATTAATTTCCATTCCTTCCAAATCGCTGTGTATTTGACTCTTTTTGTCACTGGTTTTCAATTAAGTTTTTAAAACTGTATCTCGTGTCTTGTCAATTTATTTGTCGCGTGTTTTAATTGATCGTTGTTAAGTTATTAGTTGTTTGTGTTTTTACAATAATAAGTGAAGGTGCTCCCTTGGGTCTAGCTGTACAGATGAACTAATTTGTATTCAGCTTTAGGCTTGTTAACCCGCATAATTAACTGACTAACGCTAACGGCGCGTAAATTGACAAAACCATAAGCTCATCAAGCGCTGAGATTTCAATAGTTAGTCGTTTCCTCGAGATGGAACGGAGAAAACGCTTTTGTAATGGTGAGTCAAAATTGAAATAGAGAGTTTTCAGCTCCACTTTTTGTATGTGTGTATGTGTTTTGTTATATATCCGATTTTTAGCGCTAAATAAGAAGACATGTGTTGCTAGGGGATCGCACCTCTTATTCCTATTTTTATAAATAGACTTTCCACTCATTAGGAACAAGAATGGGGTTGATTTAAGAACCAAAAGAATTAGGGTTTACTTTAGAACCACCTGTTGTTTTCTATAGAATTTTCATACCCTGTGCAATACTTTCTACAGAGTCAAGTTAACAGAAAATGACATTTTTGCTTGATAGGCAGTTTTTCGCTTCGCTGAGCTTCGACCTCGTTTTCATGTTTTGCGTGAAAAATTTGTACGATTTCGCATTCACTTAACCTCCTATTCCCTTCTTTTGAAGTAAAGATTTTTCAGTTAACCTCCGTGTCTTGGTTTTGTTTAGAACCGATTTTTAGTGAAAATAATTTAATGATGAAAGATTTTTCATTTACTATAATCTGCAAAGAATAACACGTTCAAAATTTGCCGGCTTTTGTTTTGAACACATAACAGTTTCTACAATATCCAATCAGAAGACTATAGCAAACAATATCTAATCAGAAGACTGTAGCAAATAGCTAATTATATAAAAATCACTTTTCTGTTTATAGATTATGATCTCAGCATTTTTTTGATGACGTCAACTCTAGGAAATTCTGATGTCACTTGCTCCTTGCCTACTGAAAATGAACTATGACATAATCCATCTAAAAATAGGTATTCTGACGTCACTTGCTCTTTGCCAGCTAAAACTAAACTATGACATCACCCTATCTTAATGGTATGCGTGACGTCATCGACGTTAATTTAAACTATGATATCATCCTATCTTAATGAGATGCATGACGTCATCTACGTTAATTTATACCGCACAAAAAGTTAATTAAATCCGCAAAGAACCGGCGTAAAACATCCCTCCTCCACTACTCATCCGCGATCAAAGTTCAACTGAACATCTTGCACAAAGTACAGCACAGCTTCCTTAGCTTCCTTAACAACATGGAACTTTATCACAGTACAGAGTAACCATTGAATGTTAATCGTTAACAAACATTGCACAGTTTTTAAAAACCTCTATTAAGCGGACACTTGGGAAGCTCCCGAAGGTGTCCGCTTAATCAAAGAGGTGAATGTATAAAATATATAGCATCCTTGGAATTTCACCATGAAGTTTTTGGCGGCATTAACAGGTCAATGTATAGGCATTTGGTAGTGGTGATATAACCCTGGGCATTAGATGGTAATACACTAGTTTGCTATTCCCGGCCAGCAGCAATGCTCGTTGTTGTTACTTGTTGTAAGAACTGGGTTAAGTCCCGAATGTCTCGTTTTCCTGTGAACGTTGTTCTTATTGTTACATCGAGCCAATGTTCATCTTATTTCAGCAACAACCCAAGATCGATCTGTCCTCCATAATACAGCAAACACCTATGAATCACAAGGACCTAATGGTAAGTACTGTGGAGGTTAGAGTTGAAAGGGCAAATTGTTGGAAGGTGAAGGGTTACAAACCTCTATCGTTTCTGAGGCTTATTCCTTTAATTTAATGACAAGGTTTATGTATACATGCGTCCAAGCAACCCATGTTTAAATGTAGTATGTCAAGTCATTTATCTCATGAAGTGTTCTCTGTTCTATACACACCGGCACAATTGTCAAAGTATAACGTTACAATAAATGGTTGTCAGGGTAATACCTTTATCGGAGATTACATCACAGCAAACATTGGGGCTCTGCCTAGAAATGGTAACTATAAATTCCAGAACTTTACAACATAGGGTCACTTTCAACCATCTACCAAAAAAGCCATTAGATTATATACATTGTGAGACATTCTTTTCGAGATTAAACGAGCCACTAAAAATCACAAATTCAAAAGTGACCCTGTCTGCCATTCATCTCCATCACCAAACTTGTACTTATTATCCGTTTTAATTATCTTTCCTTCAGACTATTTTATCATTATTTTAAAATCAACCTGATTACGTTTTTGTGACAACTGTTGTTATCTTTGTAATAATAAGAAGCATGTTGTTAACGTAGTTATTTGCCCTTTGGCATTGACAAAAGTATAGGTTTATCCGGAATTGAATACCTGCCTAAAGTGCAGAAGATAGGCTACTTTTAACCATTAACCAAACGAGCTTTTAGATTGGTCAACTCCAAATCATTTCCTTTTAAGCAAAACGAGTCGACAATATTTATAACCTCAAAACTTTTAAAATCCTGTGTGCGGTTGCTCCATCACTGGTATAAGCCCTTTTACTCAGTTGTAGGTACCTCCTGATAGTTATTTTGTGGGCGGGAGGTAAATATGCGAAGTTACCTACCTGATCTTCCCGTTTTTAACTTATTCTGTAGGAACATTCAGAGCCTTCCTCCTCCCTCTGTTGGTCTAAGCTAAACAAAACGTCAAGATCATTTTTTCAAGGCGGAAAATTGTTGTTGTTGTTTTTTTTTGCGCCATTCAAAGGTCGCTAGCTCCGGGATGCAAATTTGTGAAAATTGTTACTTTTTTGCCTTTTCTTAATTTTTCTTGCTTTACGGCCTCAGTTAAAAGTTTTTAATTTTAGTATTACCGAGAATAATCCAAGTAATAAATGTAAAGAAGATCATCACTGGATAAAGACGAAATATTGAATATATGAAAATGATATTTTGGAATTGTGGGACAGAAAATGAAATGTAAAGACGATCATCGCATTTTCCGAGGCTACCTTCACAGTTTCAGAAAGGCTGTATGGGATTCAAACCCTTGACCTTTTGGATACCCGTGCAGAGCTGTACCTGTTCAGCTGACAAGCCATCGGGAGGTGATATTGTGATAGCTTTTAATGTAGTGATTAAAAAAGATTTATCTTTTTCGTGTCTTTGCTATTTCTGCAGGTGACAGCAGCAGCGGCTGAAGAGTAGCGTAGTAGTCGAATGAAATGCAAAAGACGTCTATTAAGTACGTACATTTCAAATAGACGTTGGTTTGGCCGTAGTTAGAAAGGGAAAGTTTTTTTTCCTTCTGTAGGGAAGGGAGTTTTGCATCTCTTGGGATAAAATCCAAATTTCTTTCCATGTCAGAAAATTTCATCCACTTTAAAAAAGTCAACTGTTGTTTAGCTTTAATGGATTCTCGTGTTATTGGGCAAAAATGACGCGATTGCTTGTGAAGTTTTAATTTTGTTGGTTAGTGAGTGTCAACTGTGGTAATAAATGAACCAGAGAAATCCTATTGATAGGTAGGAAGTTTTGTTTGTCGATTTGTTTAAATTAGTATTTCAATAGATAGCTTTACGAGTTAAAACTTGTGACATAAAATGTCACTGAAATAGCAGTTCAGCCTAGCTGACGTTAATGTAGCAGTAGCGTTTTTAGACATCTAAATAATTCTATGTTTTTGTAAAATTAGGAAAAGACCGAAAACAATACTCGATTTAAATACCTAGATTTAGTTTTAAATACCTACAATACCTAGATTTAAAGCTGAATTGGTATTGTCTAGTGTTATGAGCTCACGTGAAACGTGGTCATAAGTACAATAATTTTTTTTTTCAAATAATAGTTGCAAGGTTGTTGTTACTATTTTCTTGTCTTTTATCATTTTGTTTCAAAATACAACACTTGCCGTTCTGGATTTGACTCCTTCACACGAGGGCGAACGGGAGGAGTTTGGGTCGAGACAGGTTTGCAAAGATACGCACACAAGATCGCTAAGGACATGATTTAAGTATAATTTTTTTTTTTAAAGAAAGGAAAGACATCTCACTTTTCCCTGGTAAAAGCACTGTTCACCAACCAGCATGGAAAATAAAGTAGACATCAACTGGAGTACTTTTGTTACGAAGGAGTTGCTTTTAGTTTTGTTTTTGAGTTTTGGTATTTTTAAGGTTTTTCTTATGTTTAGGGTATCCGAGTAATTGTTTTGTAGTACGTGCTAGTTTCTTAATAAATAGTTCATAGTCCAAGGAAATTCAATATATAGCCCATACGGTTAGTTCCTGAGTTTTTGAGAAGTATATTATATTTGAAGGTAGTATAAAACTTAGTTATAGTTCTTTGAAGTAGGTATGTTCGGGGATCATAGCTGACCTTGAGTTTTACCCACACTGAAGTTCTTGTTTTGTATGCTTGGTCCTAGCGAGCAGTTTACTGCTAGCATTCAGTTGGTTCTTTGTTACTTGTCAATTACGACAGTGTAGACTATTCTATTCTCCCCAAGTTAAGCGACAGGATATGCAATGGAAAGTTCCCACGGTCAGCTTACCCAAACACGTCTACAATTTGGTTATTTAATTCCCTGTTGATGGGTTGGCTAGTAGAAGAAGCTTTCAGTAGTGGAAGAAGAGTTGTCATAGCTGTAGAACACCACGAGAAGAATAAAGTCAGAAGTAGAAGAAGAGAGTCTTGGTCCCCTACTCGTTAATTGGCCAAGTGAGCTTTACATCCCCTAACACTAGCTAACCTAGCTATACAAGAAAGTCCTATATTTAAACATGGTGTAGAGTACTGATGCCAAACATGGGCACCCAACGACGGTTTCCCCCTAAATACATTGAAAACTCTTTTTAGGCTATCCAGAGTACTTTTAGATCTTGAGAAATGCATTCTAAGCGGGCCGGCGCTATGAAATTTGTATCTGTTCGATCATTCTAGGGGAACTTGAGTCTTTTCGAAACTGTTACACAGTATTTCACAGTATTTCGGTAATTTTGATTTTAATGTGCGGTATGCGGTTTTTTCAATGGCTGACGCTATTCGGTAAAAGAAGATCCACGGTACTGCGGAACCGTTTATTTGCGCTCTCCTGTCTAATACAGCTCAATACAACATGCAACACAAAACACAATAAGCATGGTATATGATTTACACGATTTTGTGTTTGTTGTATACAATAACCGCGCTTTTCAAACTTTGTACCGGTCAATCGAGGTCTTCTCTAGTTTTCTCGCAATGGCTGGGGTTGAATATCAGTATGGATATCAGTATGGAGAATTTGTATGTGGAGTTTGGGGCTTAAAGGGTTAACATTGGCACGACTTTTCATGGTTTGAGAGAAGCACAACCGAATTCTCAAGTGTACCACTTTAGGAGGATTACGTACATCAACCTAAAGGGGCTGTGTTAAGGCTGTCTCTTTCATTCACAGACAGCGCAAGCTCAGTATGAGAGTTTAGTCATTAATACGTGTGGTCTCATATCGCAAAATCCTCAAAATGGCCATGAATATAAAGGATTTGTATGGGAATTCAGGTACCGATAACATATTCGAGAAGATAAATACTCAAAGGAATTTTCAATAAAATGCACTCTACTTTATTAACTTTTTTTTTGCGGTTATTTTCCCGATCCGCTTCAATTTATGTTATTTTATTTCCCCCCAAAGGCTTAAGCTGAGGCAAAAGGTGTGTTTAACCAGAAAAAGGCTAAAAACTGCAAATTAACTCAGCGCGTAAGATTGCGAAATAGTATTATAACTTCACTAGTGAATCGGAAAAACAACAAGAACGCGTGATACAACGACGCCCAAGTGTGCGCTCCCTCAGCGTCTTGTTAGTCTTCAAATTTTCCCGGTTGGTTACATTATGGAAGCTATTTTTAGAATTCCCAACGTCACTTTTGCCTACGCAATTTGATCGAAGTGAAACTGAAAGCTGAAGGAAGAGAAAAATCCCATATAAAAGGGTTGATTGTAGCTTAGGTTAGTTTTGTGCAAGTCTTGTTATTTTTCTCAGCTCTTAAATAACGGTTTTTAGCAAACCGTTTTCCCCTTGTTTGTTTTTGTTTTGTTTTGTTTTTTTGTTTTTTTGTTTTTTTTGCGGAATTAGCACCACTTTAAAATATTAAGTAGCCAAGTGGCTCCTACAACGTAATTTTTAGGGAGTTATTATAACTCCAAAAATGGAGTAAAAATTTTAGGTACAGGATAACCCCTTTTGTGGGTTTATTTTAACTCCTAATTTAACTCCGAATCTGGGGTCATTTTTACTCCTGAAAAAGAGTTCTAGTCTTCGTTAAAAAAATAAAAAAATTTAAAAAAATTAAATCAAATTAGAAAAAATTATATATTAATAATACAAAAGAGAGTAACATCTTACAGGGAATTATTTTTTGCATGAGAAACAGCAAGCAGTTACAGTTGTTGTTCAGTCAAAAAAGTACTAAAACACAAGTGATGAATTTTAATCTTTAGCTCTGTTTTATGCTACCTTTCCTTTACTTTTTCAATCTGTAATGCTATGCACATCCTTAAGAGTCTATTACAGTTAGGACTTACATTTAAGATCGATTATTGCATTTAGGCCTTCTATAGCTTTCTATGATCTACCTTTCGCTTCTACTCTTCTTTCAGAGCATTCTGTTATATATAAATTATATTCATACATGCTCGAGTTTGCTATCTTTCATATTATTTGCCGATGATACTAACCTCTTTATTTCTGGAAAGAAACTTGCAACGCTGGTAAATAGGGAAATGAAACGTGTACAAGTATGGCTCAACTGGTAATCGCGAAAGGCGAGGAGAGTCTCACGACTTCCGACTTCCAACTTCTGACTTGGCTATTACACCTTACATTCCTTACGTTACAAATTTCGGTCCGACCTCCGACTTCTGACTTCTGACTTTCGACTTCCAACTTCCAACTTCGGACTTCAGTCTTTTCACCACTTTCCATTTCACAGCTCAAAACTTTTAGCAAGTAAATTGAACTAGGCAGTAACAAGAGCTTGTTTACCACAATGAGTTAACTAAGATAGTCTGTTGGACAAGGTTTTCTTTTGGAATTGCACTGAAGTTTCGGTCAAACCACTAAATACGCGAAAGATAGTAAAAATAGGAATGTCCAGGAAAAGAC